>MJUU01012844.1:0-15790 GCA_002080025.1 Modiolus philippinarum | reverse complement strand
TTTTTTATTGTTGTTTCTTTTGTACCGGTATGTTCCACTTTTATTCTATTTGACTCCGTGTATAGATTGTTTCAGACCCTTGCGATTTGAAATAACAAGGTTTTGTCGAATCCATAGTGTAGTCATAAAACAAAATCCTGCACATTACAGACAAAAATTGGAAAAGATGCTTTAACAATCCTTTTCAAGTTTTCAAGTTGGGAAAGTACAATTTGTCCGAGGAACTAATCCTTTTTTGGTCATTTAACACCTTAAAATAAGTGCGAAGAGAATTCGATGCTGGGAAATAAAAATTTGGTAACATTAGACAGGGTTTTTTATTTGCTATACAAAGAAGGATGCCATTGCTTCCTTTATCATTGTACTATGGTAGCCCTTTTCTATGTAAAAACCATTTACCCTAAATCCAAAAAGATTAAGTATAGGTGAAGATATATTTTTATGTATAATTTGATTTTAGTAGCAATTATCCTTAGGCTAGAACATAACTAAAACCAACAAATCAGAACTACTTGTGTTATTCACCTTAATTTTTTGTTGATCCCGCATCCATGACCAAAAGCAAAAATACATGACTGTATCGTTGTTCAACATCTATTAATGAATTCCCCTAAAACCAGTGCGAGGGATCGTCTTGAACTTACTATGGGATATGAGCATAGCTCATTGTTGAAGTGTCTCATGGAGACTTTAAGATGAAAAAACAACAATAAAAGCATTATTTCTACAATGTATTTGTAGAGACTTTGTCTCGTGAGCATATACTCCATATCCTCTAAGTGTTTATCGAAATCACAGACGGCAAACAGATTTTGTGGTCGTATATTTATATTTATTGGTATTATATGTTTATATATTGGTATTATGTTTGCAGACTGTGGGGTCTGAAATAGTTGAGTGAACTATTGAGAACGGTACATGTCACTGTTATAGACCTGACACGTATTAGAAACTGCATGTCACCGAGATATGAAACCAAACACAATTACCACTTTCGGCCAAGTGCGAATCGATGCGATTATTATCATAGTCGAAACAATGTATGCAACTGTTGAAAAAGTCATTATTAATCTAATAAACAATACTGACTTTATTACAATAATAATTACTTTAACAGAGTCGCATCTATTGTCCTGAGTATGAAAATGATCTCCTAGACTAGCACTTGGCCGATAGTGATCAGCCCAATATTGCAAATAATAATCTTCTCAAATCCCGAGCCAAAAATCAATGTCCAAAATCTGCATAGAATGATAACCATCCTTGATAAGCTGAGTTCAAAGCAAAGGCTTAGGCAAATTAAGTGTCAGTAAAGATGTAAATTAGTCATTTATATTTTGATAGTAAAATGATAATATTCCCCTAAACAAATTGTCGTGAACTCTGCTTACCAGGGTTGATAATGGAAAATTGAGACCATCAGAGGTAGCAATCCTTACTGTTATAATACATAAATAGACAAGAAAATATTTAATACTTAGATATAATATTTAATATTTGTTTCGATGCAAAATACAATATACAATACTGATATTGATCTGCAATGTACATGTTATCGTCTCTATACATGTATATTACACATTCCAGGTGCAGTCATGCGTATATTTTCATTCACATTATTAGTTCATATTTCTGATGTAATAATGTTCGATATTTACTAATTCAGCAGTGAACTTTCGACTAAGCGGTGTGTTCAGATTGTTCGAGAACATTCGATCGAAGTCTATTATTTCGGCGAGCTGCCTGATTGAGGTTTTGGTATCCTCAAATATTTATTTGACTTTCTTTTGATGAAAATCGTTTTAAAGTATTGGCCATTTTCAAAATGTCATCCCACATTCAAAGCATCCACAGTTTCCGACAAATATTTGATGAAAATAATTGAGCTTACAATTTGTCCATTGTGAAGTTTCCCGCCAACTGGCAAAACGCCAACTTTCTGGAATCCACCAATTTTCTCAATTATTCTTAATACTGCTTTATTGCTACTGAATGTATCAACATACATTCCAATGTAGCCTAGATATGTAGCAAATTCCACAGCTTTTCTCATCGCGAATTCGCCTAAGCTTTGTTGGCGCTCACTGCGTTTAACGATGACAAACGGATCAGCCATTGCACTATGTCCTCTGTAAAATTTACTAACTGCAATTATGAAACTGGCTAATAAACAACCAGACTCTTTACATGTTATAGCAAAACAGTCGCTGTCTTTGATTTCCATTCGGAACCCTCCTTCCGATCCAAATTCATCTATTCCATACCCTTCTCCATATTGAGCAGCTTCCTGAATCATGCAATAAGTTTCCGTAAGTTGCCTGTCCGTCATGTAATCAATAATTACTGAACGTCCGGTTTTAAGTTTTGCAACCATTGGCACTTGTGGAAGTTTAGCATCAATCATCTCCTGCACCCTGAAAAATTAATGAAAAAATAATTATTGTGACTGCACATTGAAATTTCATGAATACAACACAATAGTACACGAATTCTAAATTTATTTATATACATCCACTTAACATCATCCCGGATATTACTTTGTTGTCAAGTCCATGTCTCCTTGACATTTACCCCATTTTCACTTATAACATTAGCATTTGTAGCTTGTAGGTACCCTAACATCTTTGCAATTTGATGAACTAATCTTTATGATAATTTCGTGCAGTTTAGGTCGACAGTTAAAAATTTGTAAAATTTAAGGGGACATCTCTACAACTAAATTTATTAAATATTTTTATCAGCAAAAACGAAGTTTAAAAACTCAAAATGACAATAAATCAAAAGAAATTATTATAAATAAATACTTACATTTCTATCTCACAGTCTGTCTGTTCTTTACAAGGCATGTTTATTATATCCAATTTCTATTCTCCTTTAACTAGATTCAAGTTAACACTCTGAGGTCCAACCAGAGAATGATTGTAATCCACTTGTCGTATGGATTTTATATCAACATTGGACGTCGGCCAACACTACCTGTACGATGAACTACCGAAGTTTGCCGAACGTCACTCGGAAAAGTGATTGACATTTGTAAATAAGTAGTAACATTCTATAGTTCACTGATCCAGAAGTAAACAGAAATAGTTAAAGGGACCGTTCGTATGAATAATCAGTGCTATAAAAGTGGAATGAGAATGAGATCATCGGAACTTCCATACCATAATAGGTAAACATGAATTTCTGGTAAACATCAACATAAATTGATATTTTTAGATGATTATTCAGCTGAGATTGACATGGAAATATCAAGCATGTTATTACATGCATGTAACCCGTTACATTGCATCATCCTTTAATAAATATATAATCGATGACTATTTTGTTTGTTGTATATTTTTTTGTTATAAATACAACTTTTCTTTCATGTTTACATTATATACATACAGTTATTAATACATTTAAATGGCTTTTTTACTTGATCGTTATAATAACTGTGCCTGATTGCATACTCCCATCAGTATGAAAATTAAATGCAAGATGCATCTTTTTTAACTGGCTGATCACCACGATAGTTCATGTGTGCAGCAGAGGATCTTTAGTCTCCCGGACAACCTGATATACCCCTTGTTTTCTCACTTTTGAGACAGGACAGTTCCTATTTTTAGCAGTGTGAGATTTTCTTGTCTTGTACCCCCGGTACAAGACAGAAATTACCAAGCAACGTATTCTGACGTCACTGACGTCGCTTGGGAATGTCGGATGTCAAGTACGGCTTGGTGGTAAATAAATCGTTGATTATGATTACAAAAGTGAGAAAATTAATCAAACACCGCTGAAAATGAAAGATTTAGAAATCTCACACCCTCGGGTAAGATTTCAATGGTTCTCTGACTCGGCAAGCCTCGTCAGAGAAATATTGAAATCTTACCCTTGGGTGTCTGAGATTTCTTGATCTTACCTTTTCACCGGTGTTAGATTCATATAATCTTTTTCTGACGTCCTTGTCTTTATGACTTTAAGCCAGTCTGGATTCAGAGAGGGCTAATACAGCAAAGTTATTTATTTTTGAGTAAAAAAATGTATTCTCTTATGCAAATTTCCTTTGAATGTTCACTGAGCAGAAACGAACGCACAAATTAATCATTTTTCCATATTTAACAAAAGTATGTCTTTCTGACCTTGATCTCAGTATGGACCTATTCTTCGTACTGCATAGAATACCAAAACAAAACATAGTTAATGTAACGCAATATGCAGAAACTATATTTACAGTTACTTCGGTATTTTGCAATCTATACATAGTTTAACAAAAAATGCCGCATTAGTTGTGCTTGATTTTGAAACCAAAATGATATTGAGCACTGAATAAATGAAAAAAAATCGAGCCAATAAATGAACTTGGGAAAATGTTATACTCAAAGGAGTAACTTTTTATGTCCCAAAATGTTTTATATGGTTAGGTAAAAAATCACATATATTGTGAAAATCTCAATATTATGACTCCATGCTAATTATAATTTATTCAATATTGAAAATATTGTTATAATCGTTTAAATGACAGTTTTCATCATTATTTTTACGTAAAGTTTGCAGACAAGGATAGTGACAGATTGAACTAATCAATACACAGTACTTGATATATAACCACATTCAATAGTACATGTATTGTGGTCACAAAATAAATACTCCTACAATGTACTGTACGTACATAGAAGTTAAACAAGTCGGTCAAAGGTTGACTCTATAAGAGCAAATAACCATCTGAAATCAATGGAAGTTCAAGCCTTCAAAAAGGATGTTCTAGAAAAAGGGGGTTCAATGAAAGGGGTTCCAGTCTATTTTTATGCCATTTTTGTCCAAGTTTAACGTAAGTCTGCACGAGATTAGAAATTTTTCCACAAAAGATCCGCCGGTGTGAAATGGAATAATTCGACCTACAAAATCAGATTACTCAGGAGCTGCCATTAAATAGCAAAACTCGACTGATTGTTAATGTCTTAAATGCTGTATATGTGAAAGCATAAACAGCAATGCATTTATGTCAAACTCGTTTTGGAACTACTGTAATTGTACTTATTATCGCGGGTACTTATTTTCGCGAAGATTCCTTTTTGCTAAGTTTGCGTATATTTAATTTCGCGGAAATGGGTGCTTTTCTTAAAACTTTAATGTTAAATTACTACATTCGCTGGTACTTGTTTTCGTGGAAAGTTGATGAAGGCGAAATTCGTGAAAATTAGTACACCGCGAAAATAAGTACAATTACATAATGTGCATCTCGTTTATTAATATTTTCTGTCAGTTTTATTCATCCGAGTCTCGTCTTATGGTCTTCTAAATGTTTTAATTTGATTTGCACTGAAGAGACACCAGTTGTTGAAATGGCCGTATCCAGAAATAAATTTAAAGTGGTTTTGGTAATTAAATATTTAAAACCACAATGAAGTAAACGATTTTGATGGTCGAATGTTGGTTTCAGGATGTCCGGATTCATATGGATTTCGTCTCACGTTCATCTATTAAATGTGTATTAAGATGAAGTTGATATCAACAAACGAAACTAATTTTTTTTTCAGTTTTCAAGAATTGTTTTAAAAGGTTTGTATACGGGGACGATACAGAAGGATAGGATCATTGGGAATAGTATAAAAATCTAATCATTTCAATTCGGGGAGAAAATCACAACATTATTGATACTGCAATTGAAATGGGTGGTAAAAACTTCAGGCATCTTAACCCTTATTCTTTTTCAAAATACACAGAAAAAAGGAAAGAATGGTTGTGTGTGTCAAAACAGGAGCTCGAAGGAGTCCAAATAGGATCTGTAAAATGCATTTTTTTCCCTATTGTCACAAAAATTTAGAAAAATTAACAGATATTTTTAATTTGAATATACCATCACATTATGGAAGATTAAATAATTCTTATCGACATGTTATAATATGATAAACCATATGTGGCCATGTGGGACAATGGCCGCTTCTTTTCCGGACTTTTCAAGTACAAGGATTGGTCACCTCTTTATATTTTTTAGCATTTCTAGATTTTTGGGCAATCGCGGTTCAGCAATATTTTCCTTAATTTAAGAGAAAAAAAACAATCCATGAACTTGCTCGACATAAAATCAAAGGAAAAGCCTCTGACCTTACTTGATATAAAATTTTATACAGGAAGATTTATATGTATTAAGTAAATCCTTTGAAAAGGATATATGACTCAGAAAAACAAATGTAACATGTGTACATATTGATAATATTTTATATATATAAGAAGTATTGTACTTATATCTACATACTTAAATGTTATAAATAAATCGAAGGATGGTTCTACATGACACACTTTTAACATGACACAAATAAATAATAAGTTATCATGGCTTTTAATAGATCTGAAATATGACAACTTTATCATGTGACTAAGTTTGCTGACGTATTTGGTATGTCTGCTAACCACATCGGATTGGGAGGGGTAGCAGGAAAGAGGACCGTACCTTTTACGGAAATGGAAGGTGTAAACGCAAATATATTTCCGCTTTTGGCAAATATACAAACCTTAAAAATTAATATATGAGTAAAATAGCAGTACCGTAAACTTTTCCACACCTGTAAAAATATAAATTACGAAAATTAAAGAACAATTATGCTATTGCACATAGGTGTATGCAGATATATGCACAATATTTATGTGGGTGCGCTTAATAATGAATTAATTGTATGCGAATACAGGGTTGTCAAAAAGAAAATGAAACGATGTGACCGTGTTATACAAAGGGGAATAATTCAAAACTGAAGTGGTAGATAATGTACGATGTCAAACTTGAAAGTGAAAATTCAGGTACATCTTCTTTATGTACATGTAGCTCCTATTTGCTTTAAAAAATAAAATGACAGGAACTGTTTTGATCGCAAAACCGTTTGAACAGCAAAACGAGCAACGATTACAATTTTCTCAGATGTTCCAAATGAGACATAAAACAAATTACTAATTACGTAAAAGTACCCCAAATTGATCTTATTACAGACTGGTTATTTTTATATTACTATTAATTGTTAGACCGGAATATGAGCTATAGGTTTGCCTAAAGACCACATTTGTTTTCTGGATGTCATGCGTAAAGCAGACCATGCTTACCTAACCAACAACTGTATTTGACAGTACTCTAAGCTTATGCGTGGAATGACACTGTACTTTTGGTAATTTGACCCTTTTTGCTTATTTAAATTTACTAGAAGTCTCGAAATGCGTATCAAGACGACCGGGGACCAGATGTTCAAAGTTTTGATGTATGTCTTTTTTGTTTTGCTCCATGTACTTGTTGCTGCAAGAAGCATCCAACTGATCGAGACTTGCACTCACTATCCCTAATTATCCATTGGTATTTGATACTACTATCTGGTTACTGTTTTGCTTAATATGATACTCTGTGAATAAATTATCAACCGTATATCCGCTGTAGGTAAGAACGGATGGAAAATTTAGAAAAATCTTTCTGAGTTAATAGTCTTTGACGATAAAGGATAGACTGGCTACAAGTCTCTTTCTTTTTATTAGTAACTTTTTCATAATTTATTTGTAACAATAAAGAATTTTCAGATAATTTTTATCTTATAGATATATGTATACTGATTGCTGCGGGAGAAAGGCTCTGTCTGCAGCAGCTAGAAATGTGTTATCAGTAGAGCTTTAATAAATCTGATTAAATAAGCTATGTCTATAGTAAAAATAATACAAAGGGGCTTGTAGCAAGTCTCGATAAATGATAAAATAACAAAAAGTAAAAGTAAAAAGCATAATATGTCTAGGTTATAATGTTTACTCTTTGCTGCAAAAATTATAATTAATTACTTCTGAGTCAGCTTTATTTTTAGTTTTTTTTTTCAAAAAAAAAAACAACCAAAATTTGTAGGGTACAAGATATTCGAAAAAAAGTACAAAAGAAATGTCAATGCAAAATTGTCTATTTTGGTTGACGTACTAACTAAGCAAATATTATTCAGATTGCTTTACTTGGTGAACTCGACACATTTTCACACTTTTTGACATATATGAGTTCGCGGAATCTGTAGAAAATATTGAACACTACTCCTCCCATGCGAATTTAATTACCCATGCAAAACATAATTTATTTTATATCTCCAATTTGAATTCATCTTTTAAATTGATATGCTTTGTGACCATTGTTTACATTGTTAGTACAAGGAATATTGTATTCCAAATCCCAGTATGAATAATATTTTCGATAGCAATCATACACCCACATCTTTTAAGCAACGGAAATAGTGTTGGTCGGGTAAAAGTCGGTCAGATGCCTTGTCAGTAAACAAAGACAAATCAGTTGGCAGGTTCTGAATTCAGCTGTGAAATAACATTGAAGATTCCTTATGATTTATGTTATGATGACATCCAGGGGACATTTGGAAGACGATAGTACGTATTGGTTAACCAGTATTTAACATCATTTTCGTACCATTAAAAACACTAGACGGTTTAGAAAACTAAATTTTTATGTACTTCATTGTAAAGGTACTCGACTTGATAAGTTAGACTTTTTTCTAGAAAAGGGGGGGGGGGTGCGGGTGCTGGATCCAACAAAACGAGTTTAACTCCAACCCAATTTGCGCCTGTCCCAAGTCAGGAATATGTAGGTTATTGGGTTGTCCTTGTTATCTCTTATATTATAATTTTCTTTGTTAGCGTTGCAAAATATCCCCGTCGTGGACCTCAAAATTTAACACTGAGACTCTATGTACATATTTCGTCGTTCATAGAGATCGACATGTGTTGCTGGAAAAAATATTTTTCTTAATTAATGTGCAGTTTTCTTCAAATTATCGTGCTTCCATTTAGCATTTTTATCGATTAGTGCAATTTATATTTAAAGAAAATGTCGACAAACATGATTTCCATTTTTTCCAATTCCACCCTTTATGTTACGTGGTCAGCATTTCATAACATCTCTGCTTGACCTACATCCCAAGGCGTGTAAAGAAAATGTACGTTAGAAAATGAGGATTATAAATCAGGTATAGAATGCATAGTGCATGTGAGTGCATGCTTTCACAAATAATACGAACTGGGTGTGACTTACCGTCCCTGCGCTTGAACGGTTTCCAGAACTGAAGAAATGGATTCACAATTCCAAGTAACTTCAATCTCGGGGACCGGTATTACATTAAAAAAGACCGGGTCCCATATGTGTAAGAGAAACTTTCGTTGTTCTCCTCCTTCTGATATGGTACCCAGTATATAGGGAGGGCGAGAGGGGGTCTCATCCCGATTTCCCGTCATTAATGTGAGCAAATCTCAGACATTTTATGCAAAAAGTCCCGATCTCGAAAGATTGTATTTAAGAAACCAATTTTTGCTAATCCCTTTAAATTTCACCTTAAACCCCAATTTCCCGGGTCTAAAAACGCCCCTCCTGTGTCCAGATGTCATTTGTATCCCTAATTCCCGGTCTTATAAAGGGGCCATCTCGATTTCCGAAGTTAAAAATGGCCTAACCCGGCGTCTCGAAAATGGTCTCACCACCCTGTATATAGACCGAGTCCCATATATACGTATACATATAAGGAAAATATGTATTTTGGACTTCCGCTTCTCCTTCTTATATGGAACCCAGTATATCAATATCGTAAATTGTTACCAGCCCTTGTGGCTTCAATAATTCGAAAGCTCGATTCAAGTCTATTTGCTATTTGCATGATTTGTCAATTGTCTAAATATATTTTTGTTTGTATTATTCTAATAATTTTCTGGTGATTATTTCCAGCATAACAATTATACCATTGGATTCAAATACTCTCCAGTGACGACAGTGTTGGACAATTATACCATTGTATTCAATACTCTCAATTGCAAGTGTTGCACATGATTTACGAACCATTTGATTTTCAAAGGGCCTGACCACTATACAAAATGCTATAGCACCTTGGTTGAAAAAAGTAGTCTAGCCCTCACTCTGTTCAATAGGCAATGGTGCTCAACAAATTTTCCTAGCATAGTATATTTCGGGAAAAAAGAAAATTGGTTCTTAAGCGGGCCAATAAAATTTCCCGTCTCGGAAGAAAATGAATCCGAGTCTGTTTGCCCACAATCATGTTCGCCCACTTCCCCATTTGTCCAGGGTCCAATCATGTCCATTCGCACACGTCCATTTATCAATAAAAGTTGATTGTATTTTATCATGTTTATGTGTTCACTATATGTTGAAGGTCATGAAAAAGGTCGTAATTATATTATAATTTTTATTATATCTTCTTTTATTGTTTTTACCTTTCTATGTCTCAAAATGTCTTTTGTATAATTCGATTCGATTATTCACTTTAGTGGGTGTCCTACCACATTATGTGGCCAATAAAAGTTCCCGTCTTGGGTGATAATGAATCCAGATCCGTTCGCCCACAATCACATTTGCCTATCTACCAGTTCGCCCAGGGTCTTTTTAATTGTCCACCATATTTATCAATAAAAAGGTCGGAATTGTCTATAATTTTTATTTTCTTTAATAGTTAATTTCTGACATATAGCATATCGAGTCGAAAGATGGAAGTACCATCGCATACCCTCCGTCTGTCCGTCCGTTAACTTTTTGGTTTCCGGAGATTTTTTCTGGAACCGCATGACATACTGATTCCATATTTGGTATGTGAGTATATCTAGGTGAGATACAGATCAAGTTTGAATTTGGTTCCGGTCGGTTGATTTTGTACAGAGTTATGGCCCTTTGACCTAGTGAAATTTTGAAAAATATAGGTTTCCGGAGATTTTTTTTTGTAACCTCTTGACATATTGATTTCATATTTGGTATATGAATATACAGATCAAGTTTGAATTTGGTTCTGGTCGGTTGATTTTGTACAGAGTTATGGCCCTTGGAATTAGTGAAATTTTGAATAATATAGGTCTCCGAAGTTTTTTTTTCTGTAAATGCTTGACATATTGATTTAATATTTGGTATATGAGTTTATATAGTTGAGATACAGATAAAGATTTATTTTAGTCCTGATTGGTTGACTTTGTATGAAGTTATGGCCCTTGGACTTAGTGAATTTCTGAAAAACTTCAGTTTCTTCACCTTTTCTTTACAATGCATGAGTATGTTGATTTGATACATAGTATATGATTGTAGGTTTAGAAATTTGGGGCCATCTCGTTTTCCCGAAGTTAAAAATGGCCTAACCCGGCGTCACGAAAATGGTCTCACCACCCTGTATATATACCAAGTCCCATATATACGTATACATATAAGGAAAATATGTATTTTGGACTTCCGCTTCTCCTTCTTATATGGAACCCAGTATATCAATATAGTAAATTGTTACCAGCCCCTGTGGCTTCAATAATTCGAAAGCTCGATTCAAGTCTATTTGCTATTTGCATGATTTGTCAATTGTCTAAATATATTTTTGTTTGTATTATTCTAATAATTTTCTGGTGATTATTTCCAGCATAACAATTATACCATTGGATTGAAATACTCTCCAGTGACTACAGTGTTTTACGAACCATTTGATTTTCAAAGGGCCTGACCACTATACAAAATGCTATAGCACCTTGGTTGAAAAAAGTAGTCTAGCCCTCACTCTGTTCAATAGGCAATGGTGCTCAACAAATTTTCGTAGCATAGTATCTTTCGGGAAAAAAGAAAATTGGTTCTTAAAGCGGGCCAATAAAATTTCCCGTCTCGGGTGAAAATGAATCCGAGTCTGTTTGCCCACAATCATGTTCGCCCACTTTCCCATTTGTCCAGGGTCCAATCATGTCCATTCGCACACGTCCATTTTTTATTACAATAAAATTTATGCCATCACCATAAATTTGCCTGATATTTCTACAAAAATAGGTTTTTGCTAAATCACGATATTTTTTTTTTCGCAAAATACGATAAAGGTACAAAATTAAAATAGCTTCACGAATCATGCTAATATATTTATGATGAATAACTGTATATTTTGTACCCATATGACGTGTAACGATAGTTGAAAGGAGCATTTTTAACAAAGGGCATTCATACCCTCATAATGGGAAAAATATATCGGGGACGGATCGACTTAGGGGCCGGAACTACTGGGGACGGAACGACTGTGGCCGGAACTACTTGGGGACGGAACTACTTGGGGACGGACTGGTTTCGGGACGGAACGACTTGATACCTTAGTTTCTTGATATTTTGGTTATTGGATGTGGTTTGTTTCCATTGATTTATCCACTTTTTTACCCTTTTGGGGCCATTTAGGGCTTGTTAAATGGTGTGAGGTTCCTCAGCTGTGTGGAAGACCGTACGGTGACAACTAGATGCTTTGTTTTGGGTCGTTTTAACCTAGATATGGGATGTTGTCTCCTTGACATTTACCCCATTTCCTTTCTTTTTCACATGTATGAAGAGGCACTGTAAGAGGACTAATCAACCACTGAGTTGCTTACATCAGAGACATTTAAAATGTCTCTGCTTACCTGTGAAAAAATTAGGAAAGATTATATGTAAGACAAATAATAAATTGCTTTACGTTGCGTCCTTCTATTTCATGCAATCCTTTATTTATCAGATATAGGTCTTTTGTTGCAATTATGAGAATCATGAAAATATGCTCACTATTTTTTTTTCGTGGTAGATATTGCCTCGCAACAAGGACGTATAATATTATAAGTCCTTGCTCGCAAGGATAATTGCATCTCTCAAGCATCAGATCTGACAGTATTATTGTTGCTCTGTCGAGATTATTTTCTTGTCTTCTTATAAAATTTTAGTAATTTGATATTCGGGTTATTGGATGTAGTTTGTTTCCATTGATTTATTTACTTTTTGGGCCATATAGAGATACTATATGGTGTGAGGTTCCTCGGTGTTGAAGACCTTACGATGACCCCTAGATTCTTTGTTTGGGTCGTTGTAACCTGGAGAACGGATGTTGACTCCTTGACATTTACCCGATTTCCTCTTTTTTCATAAATAGACAGTTAAGAGCTTTTCAGTTTAGTGACCATCAATGTCGATTTTATATTAATAAGTAAAACTGTAATCTTCCATCCATACAAATGTATATTCGACAAAACCCTGATCATGTACAGATTTCAGCAAGCAGAGGACACTTAAATCAGCAAGAAGAGAACTGTTAGTTAGTTTTATCAGCAAGAAGAGAACTGTTTGTTAGTTTTAAAATATTAATTTATCAATGATTAACATTCTATCGTAAACTACATGTATTATTATATTGACATGAATTAATACACACACACACAAACACATACCAACCAGACACCCTTTTAAGTTTTCAAAATAAAAATTGTGAAAATAAGCCAAAGTTTACATTTAAGAAAGAGAGAAGTAGAATGAATGGCAAATTTTTCAATCGTGTGCCCTTCTTCAATTATAGGGTAACTCTACGGAAAAGCAAAACGAAGGTCCTGCCAAAACAAGATTAAGAGACCCACCTATAGATGATAATCCGTTTTTTTTTTCAATTTTCTGTCTCTCATATGTGATTTTGAAGCTTTTTTTTATTTTGTATATTTTTTCTTTTTTTTTTTTTGGTAGTTGTGGCATTTTGTCTTAAAATTTTGACTTGCATTGTATTTCTGACATTGTTGTTCTTTCCACAAATCACATTTATGCAAATATCGGAAACTACCACCTTTAAAAAATAGGTTATAAATAAATTGTCCGAGTACACAGGAAAGAATATTTGGATTTTTATACCCCGCCACACGAAGTGGCGTGGTATAATGTGATAGCCTCAGTCGTGTGTCCGTCAGTCCGTCTTTTCGTCCGTCCGTCTGTCCGTCCCCCGAAGGTTTCCGACTGATAACTTGTGAACGAAATAACACAAGGTCTTCAAACTTGGTATGCAAGTTGTTTACTACAAAACTCAGGTCAAGTTCGATTTTTGGTTCAGAGGTTCAAGGGGTTCTGGAGTTATGCCCCTTAAAACTTTGAAATTTTGCAAATTGTAGGGTTTCCGACTGATAACTTGTGAATGAAATAACGCAAGGTCTTCAAACTTGGTATGTAAGTAGTTTACTACAACACTCAGGTCAAGTTCTATTTTTGGTTCAGAGGTCCGAGGGGTTCTGGAGTTATGCCCCTTGAAACTTTGAAATTTTGTGAATTTCAGGGTAACCGACTGATAACTTGTGAACAAAATAACACAAGGTCTTCAAACTTGGAATGCAAGTTGTTTACCACAAAACTTAAGTCAAGTTCGCACATATTTCTGGAGTTATGCCCCTTTTAACTTAGAAATTTTGTGAAACGTGGCGGGGTATCATGTAATGCGCCATTACTATTTTTTGTATTGCTATGTTGTGATCTGCAGAAACATAATATGAAAAAGAAGGGAAATTGGGTAAATGTCAAGGAGATAACATTCCATCTCCAAGTTAAAGCGACCCAAAACAAAGCACCTAGGGATCACTGTACAGTCTTCAACACAGTGAGGAACCTCACACCATATAGCAAGCCCTAAATGGCCCAAAAAGGTAAAAAAGTGAATAAATCAATGGAAACAAACCACATCCAATAACCCAAATGTAAGATGTCAAAATGACAATCGACTGAAACTAAGTTCACAGCATTGTATTGTTTTAGATATTTTAAGGGGGAAGACATGAGAAGGCCTAAAATTTCAACTTGTTTAATATTTTTAATATTCGTAGTATTTAATCTATAGACAGAAAAAAAGAAGGGAAACGGGGAATGTGTCAAAGAGACAACGACCCAAAGGGGAGTAATAACAACTCAAAGCCACCATAAGATCTTCAATGAACGGTGAGAAACCCCCACACCCAACGGCAGGTCGGAGTCGGCCCCTGAATAAAGAGTAATCAAGTTCAGCGAAATAAACATCATCCTAGACTCCTATAGACATAAAGTAAACTAACAAGAAAACAGACAAGACACACAGAGGCTTAATAAATTTCCTGACTTAGGACAGGCGCAAACCTGCTGCGGTCGGGTTGAACTAGTTTTATTGGGCCAAAACCTTCCCCCATAGCCAATGTGATAAATAAAAAAAAACAATAGTAACAACAGTAAAACAGATGTCCATATAAACTTTAAGCAATTTTCAACAGTTTTTACCGTTCCGTTTTGTGACTGTTTTCTAGTATTATTTGATCCGTTGAGGACTTGATTCTAGTGTATAAAATAGGCTCTATTTGAAAATGTGCTTGATATAGAATCAAGTGCAACATTGGGGCTAGCTGAAGCAATAAAGGCTGAAATTAAATCCACATTAGATGAAGTTAGGGGTGAAATAAAAGAGATTGACGACCAAAAACAAAGAGCACTTAATTTAATAATATTCAATCTACCAGAAAGTAAGAGCAAAAACAGCAGAGAACGCAAACTACATGACGTTACAAAATTTTACGAATTGTGTGAGACAATACAAGTTCAAAATCCAGAAATAAAATCGATTTTTAGACTTGGAAATCAATGTGAAGGAACGACTAGGCCAGTTAAAGTAGTCCAAATGCATAATAGTGAAAAACCTTACAGTCCAACATCGTCAGCAAAACAAAATAAGGAGAGATGCAAAAAAAAACGGGACCAACAACAAATTAACCGGCCAAATGACAATGACCCTTTATATAATGAAGAAACAGTATATCATGATAAATTACAAAATAACTATGCCACTGTACAAAATGTTGAATTACAATATGCACGTGGGTCTGAAAATGGAGACGTACATGATATATCACAACCTTTGTTGACTATTGCAAGAAAAACAAGTTTCACACCTGGAAATAATTCAGGAATTTTTTTTACCCTCTATAGCGACCCAAACGATACCACAGTCATAGGGGTATTGATAATGAGAGACAAGAGTTGGCATCAAATTAA
>MJUU01012840.1:91462-117857 GCA_002080025.1 Modiolus philippinarum | reverse complement strand
TTGTATTTATGATTAACAGTAGGTAAGAAAGTATCCACTTCCGGTTTGACAAGTGTAATCTACAACTTCCTGTTCTAGTCAAGTGAAGACCGTATACAGTCATATGACTATTTTAGTTTGGTATTTGTGATACAAGCACAGCCAGTGACGTCACTTCCGGTTTATGTTCTTGTGACGGCAAAGATTTATTAGGGGAGGAGGGCAATGTTGTCAACTTTGAATGCTTCTAGTTCTTTGAAAAACTTGGTTTGCTATACTGATTTTTTTATATTTTGAAGATATCGTATAAAGGTATATATTTAAGTAAAAAATGAAATTTTAAATTCGGAAGTTTTTCTGAATTTCACTTTTTATGTCCCTCCAGGGGGCAAAAAGTGATTAAAAATCTAACCTCAATGTGCACATAATTTGAAATATTAGCAAAAATAATTGATAGAAGTGGATGTATTTTTAGAAATACCTTTAAAACAACAAATACTTACAATCCAAACACTCTTTTTCCAAAAACAATGTACAATTGGTTTTTTATTTGGTTGAAAGGGGGGTAAATGGGAATTCGGACCATTATTCAGGGGGAGGTAACTTTGAACCCGTTTATCTCACAAAAAAAACACCTGGAAAGGTGGTCTAATTTTTATACAAAAGAAAGGGTATATATTCAACAGTAATATATTTAAAAAATAGCCATTTTGAATTCGGAATTATTTTCGGGGTCAGGTGTCCTCATTAACCTTAAGGCCAAATTAGCCCCTTATCGCACCTTGTCCTTTATCGGTTTCTGTTGTGTTCTTATAATTCATCTTTAATTCTTGAGTATATATTGATGGGATCCATTTTGACTAAGATGTGGTGTAAATGGAAAGAACATCACCAAAGAAAGAAGGATGTGACATCTTTAATTTTATGAGTTTTGTACGAGTCCGGAAGAAATTCAGTCTCGTAGGTGTATAAGTCTGCGAGTAGAAGAACACATTTCGTGACAATTATTTTAAAAATTATAAGAAATTACTACAATTACAATATGTACTTCTTTTATTACTACTGTACCTGTACTGGTTGGATGTAAGTCTTTAAAGGTATCAAAAGTTCAGTTGTTCAATACCACCTCGGTACTGGCCCGGAAGCCGATTTATTGAAACGACGACAATTGAAGGAACAAGGAATGTGGTATCACATAAATCTAATTTAAAATACTAGGAAAAAGGCGAGAACACAGGAAACAAGGACATGAGGCAAACACAAAGCATGGAAATAAAAACACAACATTCATAACTAAGGCATTTATAGTATAGAATGAACTCTCATAATGTCCGTTTTAATTTGGGACACATACACGCCATATTTTTGAATGATGTCATGTTGACGGCCATATAATTTTTAGAGAAATGAAAGAAACAAAGTTCGTACCAAGGGGTCCTTGACGTACCAAGTTTTAAACATCTTCACGTTTTAAACATAATAGCAGTTTTCTTTTTTTTAATTTATTTATTTATTTTTTTTTTTTTTTTTAATTTAATTTTTTTTTTTGCTTTCTACCAGAGTCATTGTTTAAAGGACCTTGAATATGCCATTATTTTATTTCCTCAAGCAAGTGACGCAAGTCAGCAGATAAAGCCTTGCTACAGATAATTCTGAAGTGGATAGCAGGTGGCATAACTATTAATTAACAATACGTAAAATGATGGGCTGTAGTGCATAAAAAGACGAAAATGTTTGACGACTGCATTTTTAAACGTTACAACACCGAAGGCATTTAAAGTGGAGAAAAACAAATTAGGCAATGATATAGCGAAGGTTTCTTGTTAGCAATCAATAAAGATATGTCACTCATATTGAACATTTTGTCATGGTCTGTAGCAGATAATGGAATTACTGCTGCGAACGCCTTTTTAGACTCTTTTCAACTAGATATTCCTTTCATTATATGAAATAAATTTCTCTGATTTCAATTTGATATCTATCCTAAATTTTATATTTAATAACTCCCCGATGGTGAGGACGAGTTTTATTTGCAATACCGGGCACCGAACCTTTTGTAAAAGAATTTTCCAATAAACTAGTGTGTTACGCCTGCAACTTATACGAATACATTTCTTGGAAATACTGTATCGGAAAATGAAATCAAGAAAGGAGAATATAGAAGCATAATGCTACTATTTTTTACATTAATGTTGCGTTGCCTAGGTTAGAGTAGTAAAAGAATGCAAATAAAACAGTATTCAAGAATCCCCCTCGCCTTGTTTTCTGCATGTCCACTTGGCAAAACTGTTATAATACATATCGTCTGGGTTTTTTTTCTGTTTTCACCTCCAAAATGTACATTGAGAACACCGTCCAGTTTATGTTATACGGAAACCTGGCCACGCACTGTTGTAGACAAACTGTATATAGAAAATCTTAGCTTCAAGTAGTAAAAAGCCTTTTCTAGATTTCTTGATAAAAGAACAAACTCACATGTGACAGAAATTCTTTTTTTTCCTTTTTTTTATTCAACAAATTATACTTCAACATCTACATTTACATAATACTATACGGGCAAAGGATGACAGTGATTGTAAGAGCACTTTGCCAGTTTAATTGATGTTTGTTGACAATCCCGCACCCATGACCAAGAAAGACATGGGTGTAGCGTTGCTCGACAATTAGCAAAGAATTCCGCTTAAACCGGTGCTAGGGGCCGTCTTGAACTTACTATGAGGTATGAGCAAAGCTCATTGTTGAAGGCCTCATGGTGACTTCAAGATGAAAAACAACAATAAAAGCGTTGTTCCTTTGCTTGTTTTTTACCATGTTTTTGTAGAGACTTTGTCTCATGTGCATTTACTCCATATCCTTTTATTCACCATTTAGTATAATGATACAGACAGTAAGTACAATATAACGATACATTGATGACATTTATAACTAATTTTCTATGAAGTAATTAAAAAAAATGTGTTGAAGATTTCTCCAATTTAAATTTTTTGTACAAATAAAAATCTCTCAAAAAAACGTAGTTCCTTGCTAAATATAAATGTTATGTTTATATATTTTGTTTTTCTTTCACTTATTACACAATGATTTGTATATGCAAAAGCCAATGATTACAAAAATTATATTCAATTCTTCACAAAAATTTTCTAAATTATAACCTAATACAATGTGTTTGATTTCTTTCATATTTTTGTTGATTCCACAATAAATAGTGATAATAATCTTCAATGCACTGACAAATTGTACAATTTGGTGAATTTACTATCTTCCATTTAAAAAGAAGATTACCATTTGGTAGTATATTGTTAAACAGTTAAAGTTTAAACTCCTTTAATTTATTATCGTACAAATTTCTAAAAACAAAATTATAAAACTATAAAAATAATATTCTGAATTTATTATATTAAATTCAGTTTTCAGTTTTGACAGAAATTCCTGCACTTACCCTTTTCACCCCTCTTCCAATGCATCAAAAGGCCATACTCGCAGTCGAAATTGTTTTATTCGCTATTGTTTCTTCCTTAATAAATTGTTGAATGTTTTCGTCCTAATATTGCTGAAATACTACTTACTGGACACGAACTCTAATTGTGTCTCTAGAGATACAATTGGTTGCTTAAGATGTGTTTATCTAGGGCATTACCTTATGATCTTTGTCATTAAAGATGGTTTCCTATTTTTATGATAATAGTGTTCTTTTTTAAATCTTAAAAGGGTATTCCTGGTAAAGTTGAGACAACGGCAGTAGAATACTGAGATATAAAAAAGTAGTCATATGAATAATTAAAAATATAAAATATATTTAAATATATTAATGGACTAAAATATATCTAATGATTTAACTCAAAAGATAAAAATTTAACATAAATGTTTTAAAAATAATTTTGAAGAAAAAATATGTGCTTGTCAAAAGTTAAGCATTGTTAATATCAAAAACATTGGCTTTTAGCGCAACATGTTCCTTTATCACGTTCATGTATCAATACAATTAATCATAAGTAGTCAGATATAAATACTATTTATACTAAACAAGTTTGGTTTTTAATTTGTCTGAAGTGAATTTCAACAGAATAAAAACAAATGACTGTCGACCACTTATTCATTAGTATTGTCACTTGCTGGAAGACTTATTCATTTCATTTTATCTGATGAATGTATATCTGTAAGACTTTTTGTCACGAAGAAGTATTTTTGTCTACACTAAGTCCAGAATTTCCTGTGTATATTGTCAAAGTAAAATATTCAGGAACTGTTGACATGTTCAGTAATTGCCTTTTAAGGGAAATAGATCTTTGTTAATGAATATGTTAACGATCTATTTAACCTATGAACAATGAGTTGCTGACGTTTGTATTTGATTATAGTCCTTATGTTATTACTTTACCACTTATTAACTGAAATGGGTAATCCCTAGGATAAAATGCGGGCAACAATTTACCAAATATAAGGAAAGAGACTTATCATTATCCTCAAACCTTATCTTTTTCCTTTCTGTATTTTATATTATTGTCAGATTGTTTCAATAGCCATATTTTGATCAAACAAGTAGTAAAGCAAAATCAACTAGAGACTCATATGAGCCTGTATCGCTCACCCGGTGATTAGTTTTATTCATTGTTACCAAGAGACCATCCATTCTTATCTATGTTGTACATCAATTCACCAGATGTAACATTTACTGAGAGAATATTCAAACATTGTTGCCATCTTGGATGAGGTAAAAACATAAGTCACATGCTTTGAAGGAAATGACCCAAAGACTAGTGTGATTAGCTCAGTAGTTTCAGAAAAGAAGATCTTTGAATACATTTCCCCTAAAGTCCCTATGTTAAACTATGTTACCCCTAGTGGCTATCTTGTATGAGACACAACATGAAAATCACAAACTTTGAACAGGACCACCAATGGGCTATTGTGACCAAGTTTGGTTTCAATTTTCTCAGTAGTTTGAGAGATTTTTGAATGCATTTCACGTAGGTTCCTTCTGTTAAACTATGTTCATTGCTGGCGGCCACCTTGAATGAGGTACGAACATAAAAATCTAAAACTTTGAAGAGGATCACCAATGGACTATAGTCGCCAAGTTTGGTTTCAATTTGCTTATTACTTTCAGAGAACAGGATCTTTGAATGCATTTCCAATAGGGCTCCTATGTTAAACTATAATCCCGGTGGCGGTCATCTTGGATGAAATGCGAACATGCTGGACATGTGTGAAGTTGTAGTCCTTGATAAGCTGAGCAGTTTTGCGTTCAAACTTAACCTCTTTCTCAAATACTTTTTTGAAATAAAAGTAAAAACGTATAACAATCGTGAAAATTCGGAGAAAAAGGGGCTAAATTCCTATATGGGTAATCTGATTTTCTTCAAACTTGCAGCAAATGTAGATATTATGTTACTGACCTTTTTACAATTTCAACTTAACCTCTATAGCTTCTTTTTCAATATATAAGACAAAAAGTAACCAAAAATAATGGAAATTTTTGCGTAAAAAACACAATAAATCCGATATTCTCCAAAATTACAGGATGGGTAGGTCTCATCATGCTGATAATTTATTTTTGTCAGATTTTAATATCTGTAACGATTTTTGAGTTATTTGCAAAAAAACATCAATTTACCACTTTGTTCTATTTTAATTAACAGCGGCCATGTTATTTGGTCTTCGGACATAAAAATCACAAACTTACAAGTGAAAACCCTGGTGATAAATCAGGCCAAGTTTGGTTAGTATTTGCGTTAATATTTTAGAGGAGAATATCTTTGAATAAAGTTCACGGACAGATGGACGACAGACGCCGAGTGATGGCAAAAGCTCACATGGCCTTTGGCCAGGTGAGCTAATAAAACGACACAGTCAATAGATTTAAACGACTTAAAATTCCTGACAGTATCAATGTGAAGTACAAAAATTCATTCTTGTCGACACGTCAACTTAAAAAAACAAATATTATTTTATGATATTATTTGTGCGCTGTGATTTGTTCATTTGACGCCACATGAAGTTCTATAAATATGGTGTAAAACTTGGTTTTTTTCCATAAATAGTACATTACGTTCTGTGTTTAGAAACGTCAGGTTTACAATATATTTAATATGCTACCGCATCGAATGTGGCGTGTTAATTAAAACAAGAATAACCTAATTAAATTATAAAACGATTAAAGCATGATAAATTCGGTCAATACATGGATGCATAGGACTGATTAGAGTATATTGACCTCTGACTGCGTCCCCGGCCAATATGCTAAAATGAGGTCTATAAATCCATGTATTGACCTCTAGACCCGATTAGATTATATTGACCTCAGACTGCGTCCTCTGTCACTATGCGCTAATCAGGTCTATAAATCCATGTATTGACCTCATAGCCATGCTGTATTTGTATTATGTGGTTCATACAGGCTAGTATAATGTTGTGGTTCATACAGACTATGTTAACCTCAGAATCGTGCGTGGATTTTTAATTTAACTGTGCATAAAGATTGGAATGGATATTTTCACATAACAGCATCTGAATCAGAATAAAATCGACAACTCAAGTACTTGCAATCGATTTAAAATGCGCTTATCATGATCTTTGAAAAGCTCCAATTTTGGAACTATCACGCTGTAATTATATTTTAGATAACGGCGTATTGTCCATTGAACAAATGACCTATATAATTATGGAATTCGTCTAAAGGGATAATTTATAGACATTACAATATTGTTATTAACATCAAGTTCTTAATGTTCGTATGGTTTTTTCAAGGTTAAAATGTAGAAATCATTTGAAAAATTCGATCATGATTAATATAACGTTTCAATCGAGGTAAGAAACGTAATTAATAGATTTTATCATATGAAGATTACAGTTTAGGAGCATGTGCGCCTGAAATATCTCAAATCTACAGCCTTTTTGTTGTTTTTGCGAAAAATTAATACGTCAAGTAAGCCCTTTGCGCACATCTGTTTAGGTTAAAAATATCATTTATAGGTGTGAATTCAGTAAATAAACATAACATCACTAAGCTCCGCCCATTTTGGGGAGAGCTTTCAGTAGTATCATGAATAATTATAATGGGATGGTTGGACTAAAGTTTTTAAAGCTAGTTCATAGGTGATGTTTAAAAAGTAACCTGACAACATTCTACATTTTTTCAGAGCGAGTTTTAAGAAAAGGGAGGGGGTAGATGTAAGAAATTCAGTGCGAAATGACTAAAAAAAACCGCATGTCCCTATGTTTTGACGGTGCCAAAAAATAGACCCACGATTAATTACGGGAAAATAACTATGAGTGTTCATTGTCTCAGAGGTTAACATAGAAAGTAATGAAGATTTATTTACTGTATTCACCCCTATAGGAGGAAAATCTGGTTTTAATGTTTCCGACTTATTAAGCTCATTTGCAAGTGTCAAAACGATAGATTTTGAATACACATGTTTTAGTGCCTTTTATTTCGTAACGTCATATTTATAGTCTGTTTAACGATTTCTCGAAATCTTCATCCGTGAAAACGGGTGTACTCCGATAACTGTTCCTATTTGCTCCGATAACTGTTCCTATTTGCGACTGTATGCATGCAGATTGCTGGGCATGTTAAATTCAGATTAACAACATATAGAACTACGCACACGATTGCATTTTCAACCCTAAATGTTTATTATGTTTCAAATTTCAAAAGTTTTAATTTTGGAAAAATTCCGAAAAAAATAATCTGAACACCATACTCTAGCGACGTCTCTTTTGCCCATAAACTACAAGAAAGAAGACAGAAATATTTATTTCACATAGTTTCTGAAAGGTGAAATGTACCAAATGTACCAAATGTCAGCAAAATCATATCCATAGCTATAGTCCATTTCAAATTTGTACTTTATAGAAAGTTGACATATGTCATGTTTTATTTTCCAAATATGGCTTTTTCATAACAAAGGTATTCGTGCAATTGTGTAACCTTGACACCTACTCAACANTTTTGAATATTGTGCAATGTCAACACATGTTTTAGTGCCTTTTATTTCGTAACGTCATATTTATAGTCTGTTTAACGATTTCTCGAAATCTTCATCCGTGAAAACGGGTGTACTCCGATAACTCCCTATTTGCGACTGTATGCATGCAGATTGCTGGGCATGTTAAATTCAGATTAACAACATATAGAACTACGCACACGATTGCATTTTCAACCTAAATGTTTATTATGTTTCAAATTTCAAAAGTTTTAATTTTGGAAAAATTCCGAAAAAATAATCTGAACACCATACTCTAGCGACGTCTCTTTTGTCCATAAACTACAAGAAAGAAGACAGGTCTATTTATTTCACATAGTTTCTGAAAGGTGAAATGTACCAAATGGCAGCAAAATCGGGTGCGTATAAATTCAGCAACTATCGTTTCAGCGACATTTTTTGAGTAATTCTGTATATCATTTCAGCGATATCTTTTTTACGTTTCATATATCAATTCATCGACATTCAGTTTTAAATTATACAGAAAATAAACTATGATTTGAATGGAAATAAGATACAAATTTCATATAAGGTACATATCAAAATATTCTGAAAAAAAATAACCAGACAAATGTTAGAGTTTTTTTTTCTCGAAGACTCAACATCAATGACTTGACCACTTAAGGATAATCAAAAGATTTGAATTATTAGATAAGTAAAAAATAAAACATTAATAAATATCTATCAAATTGAATTGAAAATGGAGATAGATAATTACAAAAGTGTCAAGGTAAAAGCTCCATCGAATCGTCAAGGAGAAATCAACTGTACAGCAGATGAGGGAATTACAGGAACAATTCAGTTTGAGTTTTACCTCAAGGTTGGGAGTATGTATAAATCATACCATACAAGGCACAAACTTCGACCAATTTCGAAGGCTTTATTGAATACATTGAGCATGTTGAGTCTGTGCGGAATTTTGAAACAATCTTGTAGTTTTATAAAGTTTTAAATGATTTTCTGAACAAAAAATTTTTGTAAAATTTACCTTCTCAAACTCCTACTTCTACCTATTTGTGGTAAGCAGGGCCATCAGAAGGGCAGAGAGGAAAAGCTGTTGTGTATTTTACAGGTAAATGTCGCTGAATTTATAAAATATTATGTCGCTGAATTAATATGCGTTTTGTCGCTGAAATGACAATGTCGCTGAAATGAAAAAAGTTCAAAATGTCGCTGAATTTATCATCTCCGGCAAAATCATAGCCAGGCTTTTCGTTATTCTTTGCTATAGTCCATTTCAAATTTGTACTTTATAGAAAGTTGACATATGTCATGTTTTATTTTCCAAATATGGCTTTTTCATAACAAAGGTATTCGTGCAATTGTGTAACCTTGACACCTACTCAACATGTGCAAATAACAGGAATAAATAGGTAAAAATGACTGGCAACAAGAAAAAGCAATACCGTAAAGTCTCCAAAGACTTCATTTTTTCAGAGGGTAGGCCTCTGGGAAAAAATTCTATAAAATCAACAGAACAGTCATATTTGCCGAAATGTGTGAAGAAATACTTCTAATAGGTGTAGCAAACTAGCAACATATAAAGTGTCACATTTTGTGGTACTGTCACTATTTACAAAAGGGGCCCACGTTGTACATAGTGTGTGTCAATATTCATATAATTGAGATTTATTGTTTTAATGCCACTTCATTATGTTTTAGAGATTTTTAATTTATTTGGCTGTTTTTCATGACAAAATTTAACTCCAGCCATAAAACAGCTTGTGACAACGTGTAACTAACTTAATGTCTTCCTTTGATACAAAATTTTGGTAATATATATGTAGCTGCATTGTCAATATACGAAAAACTGCAATGAGCTTACAGTTACAATGTATAACCAGTCAACAGACACCGCACAACTGTCAGCAGAATGCAATTGAAAAAGAATGCTTAGGTTGTCCTCTGTGAAGATGTTGTTTACTACTTAAATGACTAACCATGTAAATATGATCACATAAAGACACATTTAAGCAGAGAAATTGGTCCGTTCTTGTTGAATGACTGTTGAATTCACCGATTCCTGCAGGAATTTACATTTGTTTGCAAAATATTTCCTCTCAAAAACGATACACCATTAAACATCAATTAGTCAAGCACATTTGGTTAACGTGTAAGACATAAAATACGTAACTGAACACATGTATTGTTACAGACGTGCCCCGAAATATGGTGAAAGCTTACCGGACCTGTATGTTTATTCATTTTTTTTCTACAAAACGTTTAACACAGAAAATACATAAATCAAACATTTCAGGCGCACTGTGAAGATATTTAACTATAATTTTAATAAATTCATCTGCAAAGGAGCACTTAAGAAAAAATAGGGAAATTCTAAAATCAAACAGCTAACTGAAAGACGGCAATCCAGAGGTAACAAAAATCGAGACAAAAAGACTTAGACAGATTGATTGATATTGGTGTAACGTCACTGTCAGCAGAATTTCAGCTATCTCATGTTGGTCAGTTTTAGTGGTAGAGGATGCCGGAATGCCCGGATAGAACAAACCGATCTTGGGCAGGTACCTGCCTTACCTTATCACTTACGGTTGTGAGTCGAGTGCGACTCAGACAGAACATATAAGCTAAAATGAAAGATCGCAACAACACTAAAAATTGAAAACACACCTGTAATATGTTTGACAATAGAATTATATTGTTTATTTTGTAGCAACATAGTATTTCCCAAAGAAAGCAACCTAACGTAAACGTGCAATAAATTTCAATATTCCGCAGTTATGACTTGAATGAAAACAAAAATTTCCTTTTTTGACAGAAATTTTAGCTTTGCTTTACAATAAAAGGGTTATTGCATGAATATTGGGAATATTATCCCTTGTAGAATATATATTACTCTCGCAAGCTCGTGTGGTATAAATTCTACTCGGAACAACATTCCCAAACATTCAAGCAATAACCCAATATAGTACTGAATTTTAGAGTATTTAGATGGCAGAAGCAAGCAAAAATTCCTGTCTCGATTTTTACGTTTTTTTTTACTTTAGATACAATCTTTGTTGGTTTTTCCTTTATTTTAATATTCCAAGTTCTGTGTAATATGTCCTTGCCGACAAACTATTAATCATAGTAGATGATACATAATATAAATCTATCTATATTTCCCATAAAGGTAGATATAAATATGTTTGTATAATAATTCAAACAATGTCTCGCAATACATTCAAAGATTCTTATGTCTGACTTTACTGAAATTACAAAATTGCTGGGAGACATAAAAAGATTGGTTCTTTTATTGTTTCTTGGTTTAATAATTCAGACACAGTATGGTTTCCTTTTTGTGAAGGTTATTTAGTTTGTATGTCATGTTGATATATAGAAAGTAATAATGACGAGTAACAGAGAATTAGATCAACAGATATTGTGAAAATAACATTGATTATGCTTGAAGATGCGTTAGTAAAACTTCTTTTAGATAGACCTGTATGGTATGAAATCCATACGAACATTTTCAAATCGTGAAGTTCATAACTCTATGCAAAGGATACTCCACAATATACATTTGACGAACAATAAATAAAATTCTAGTTATGATAATCATTTTTTTTCACGGGTGCTAATCATGGAGCAGATCGTGCTTATATTTCCGAGCAACTTGACGATACGTCCGGTAAAAAATGGCGTTCTTGTTCATTTTTGTTAATTTAAATTTAATTCCTTAGGTTCCTCAATTTGTGTTAGAGTTTCCATGTGTTTTTGGTTTTTTTTTATTAGTCCCCTACCGGCTTTGCCGAAGGGGACTTTAGATTTACACTCCGTCAGTCCGTCCGTCAGTCCGTCACACTTAGTTTTTGCGGACCTTTTTCCCATACTATAAGAGATATTTGCATTGTTAGTCAACCACTATGGGTTACAGATCAAGTTTGAGTATGTGCTGGTCCATTGATTTTCGACGGAGTTATGGGCCTTGGGCTCGGAAAACCTTTTTTTTCCTTTTACTATTTTTGCTGGTATAACAAAGAATTATTCCACCGGTAGGGGACTTCTGTAGTGACTTGCAATACGATCCACACTTGTGCAATTTTGTTTTGTTTTTTTTATTTTATTATTTTATTTTTTTTTTCATTTTACTTTTTTTAAACTTAAATTTTCCCTTTTCTCTTTTTGCTAAGCATTCAAACTACTTTAGTTTTGCATGCTATCACACATGCATTTCTTTGTCCAATACACAGCGATTCACCAAGAACTCGTTGTGATGCATGGAAATGTTGATCAGTTGTACAATATTCCTTTTTTGCAATTACATATTTAACAATATATAAGCTTCAGTGAACTGTTTGTACTAAATTTAAGAGAAATTGTAAATTTACAACTCTTATGTAATTCACAAACATTTGGTAATTGTGTGTTTGATTGTACACTTTTCTCATATTAAGGACATTTAATGAAACAGTAACAGAGAGTGAATTGGTAAAATCTAAGTAATACAGAAGGGAGCGACTTTAAGGCTACTTTATAGTCCTAAAATCAGCAATCCACATCATATTTGCTATATTTCATATTTTGCTCCCTGCTTTTTGCTTTGGTATTCGTAAAAGATATGAAAAAGAAAGGAAATGGGGTAAATGTCAAGGAGACAACATCCCATATCCAGGTTAAAACGACCCAAAATAAAGCATCTAGGGGTCACCGTACGGTCTTCAACACAGTGAGGAACCTCACATCTTACCCTTCCGGAGCACCTGATGTCACTCTCAGTTTCACTGGAGTTCACACTGTAGTGCCTTTGTTCTGAATGTTGTTGTTTCTGGTTCTGTGCTTTGTGTCTGTCTGGCGTCATTGTTTTTGTGTCTAACGTCATTGTTTTCTGTGTTCTCGTTTTTGCCCTGTCTTTGGACTTCGATTTTTGTGAATTTCACACCTTTGTTCCTTCGGTATTCTACTGCCGTTGTATCATATAGCAAGCTCTAAATGAACAGTTAAAAAACATTTATTAGACTGTTTTTTTTATTATCATTTTATTTTTGTAGTCAAAACATCCCCATGGTCATGTATTCTCAGGGGCTTCGGCTACAGAGCTGCCGGGTGCGTCCCTAGGTGGTGGATATGGGAATGCCCTGTCTATGCGGGGTAGTCAGGTCATAATACGGAAAGCCTGACTGCGAATCATTGTAGCCAAACTGTGTCGAGAAACGCCACGCTCCATGCAGTATAAAGACCCCTTCTATATTTCTCTAAAGAGAGTAGACGCACTGGGTGTCGTATGGAAGGCTAAATTTCCTGCCCCTACCCATTTCTCCAATTTTCCAGTGGCAGTCAAAAGTCGTTGCCCAGGTTGTCCCTTCCACCTTTATTTCTTTCTTCTGATACTTTCAATTTTTGAATTGATTAACTTGTTCTCGTCCTGATATAGCTGAAATATTGCTCAGTGGACGTTAAACTCTAACTAATCAATCAATCAATGTATTCACAGTAAAGTATAGTATAATACCTGTTTAGATAAAAATATTTTCTACGTGATTGTAAGCTTGGGCTTCGGCACTATTCATGATGATTTTGACTTTCCAATTGTGAACTTTCCCTTTTTCTGCAGCAATATACCTACCTCCCCAGCATATGGAGTGTATGTTTCACAATTAATTCCTTACTGTAGAGCGTGCAGTTCATACAGTGACTTTGTGGAAAGAGCGAAGGCACTGTCACAAAAACTGCTGAGTCAGGGATATGTTCAGCCTTTGTTACTTTCGTCCCTTCAGAAATTCTATGGCCGTCACCACGACATCATAGATAAATATGAAATGTCAGTGTCACAAATGAAAACTGACATTTTCAGCTAGATTCACGTCTTCCCGGATTTGACTTAACCGGTTTTGACTTTACCCTGGATTGACCCACTGACAGGGTGACGGGTACTGTATACAGAGCAGGACATGCTTACCCTTCCGGTGCACCTGATGTCATTCTGTTTTTTGAGAGTTCACACTGTTAGTGCTTTAGTTTTTTGTGTTGTATATGTAGTGGTTGTGTGTTTTGTGGGTATGTAGTGTCTTTGGTCTTCCGTCTTCTGGTGTTCTTGATTTTGCCTTGTCTCTTGACTTTGATTCATGTAATCTAGTGCTTTGTTCCTTCGGTATTCTACTACCGTTGTTTTATAATATTTTGTCAGTTGCTGGCAGTTTTTTTTATATCATAGGTAGGATCTTGTTCTATAATATTTCAATAAATGAAAATATATAACAAAAAATAGGTATTCCTATGGGTACCAACTGTGCACCTCTCATAACAGATTTATTTATTTAATGCTACGAGTCACAATTCATTGCAAAAATTCAAAGAGACCCTTCTAAACAGCATTTAGTGGATAAATTTAACAATACATATAGATATTTGGACGATATTTTGGCTTTAAATAATCCTGAATTTTCTAAATTTACAGATGAAATTTATCCTGCAGAACTTACTTTAAATAAATCCAATAGCAGCAGTGATTATACTCCTTTTCTTGATCTTGATTTATCAATAAATCAACGAAAGTTAAACACTAAGGTTTATGATAAAAGGGATGATTTCTCATTGCCTATAGTCAATTTCCCCTATCTCGACGGCGATGTTAGCCCCTTCTTACGGGGTCTACATTTCACAACTTGTTCGATATGCACGAGTATGTAGTAATGTTTCTGACATCAACGACCGAAATCTTTGTCTCACTGAAAAACTTCTGCATCAAGGGTTTAGATATCATAAATTGATAAAAACATTCTCTAAATTTTATTATAGATACATTGACTTATTAAGAAAATTTGGTTCTGCATGCAGGGCTCTTATACATCAGGGCATTTCACATCCAAACTTCTATGGAAATATCATTTACAAAGCGCATAAATTCAAAAACTGTCCTTACAAACTTATTAATCCGTTGAACAAACTTATTCATAAAGGGTATAAATACAGCATTGTTGTTAAATCTCTACTTCTGGTTTTTGTTGGCAAAAATATTGATCATCTCCTAAATGCTTTACACCATAACTAAATTTAAACAATTTTTCATATTGGCAGTATTTGGCATTGCACAATATCATGTTCTTCTTTCATAATTGATGATGTTGTTATACCAAATCTATTTAGAAGTATTTCAATTGAAATTTCATATGTAAGAAGGCTTGATATCATAGTCAACGGAAATTATGTCCTTAGCTAGCTGTCAGTAACTGCGAGCATTTGTCCGGACAGTACCTGTGTGTATTGTCTTCATGTTTTATGTACTTCATTGTAAGGGTACTCGTCTTGATAAGTTGGACTTTTTTCTAGTTTTATTTTTACTGTGAGTCTTTTGTGTATTTATTTTTAGCCATTCACCACACATAGAGGAGGGTTTNTAGATGGCAGAAGCAAGCAAAAATTCCTGTCTCGATTTTTACGTTTTTTTTTACTTTGAGATACAATCTTTGTTGGTTTTTCCTTTATTTTAATATTCCAAGTTCTGTGTAATATGTCCTTGCCGACAAACTATTAATCATAGTAGATGATACATAATATAAATCTATCTATATTTCCCATAAAGGTAGATATAAATATGTTTGTATAATAATTCAAACAATGTCTCGCAATACATTCAAAGATTCTTATGTCTGACTTTACTGAAATTACAAAATTGCTGGGAGACATAAAAAGATTGGTTCTTTTATTGTTTCTTGGTTTAATAATTCAGACACAGTATGGTTTCCTTTTTGTGAAGGTTATTTAGTTTGTATGTCATGTTGATATATAGAAAGTAATAATGACGAGTAACAGAGAATTAGATCAACAGATATAAAACTTCTTTTAGCTAGACCTGTATGAAATCCATACGAACATTTTCAAATCGTGAAGTTCATCTAACTCTATGCAAAGGATACTCCACAATATACATTTTACGAATAATAAATAAAATTCTAGTTATGATAATAATTTTTTTTTCACGGTTGCTACTCATGGAGCAGATCGTGCTTATATTTCCGAGCCACTTGACGATACGTCCGGTAAAAAATGGGTCCACACTTTAGTGTTTTTTTTTTTTTTAGGTTCCTCAATTTGTGTTAGAGTTTCCATGTGTTTTTTTTTTATTAGTCCACTACCGGCTTTGCCGAAGGGGACTTTAGATTTACACTCCGTCAGTCCGTCTGTCAGTCCGTCACACTCAGTTTTCCGGACCTTTTTCCCATACTATAAGAGATATTTGCATTGTTAGTCAACCACTATGGGTTACAGATCAAGTTTGAGTATGTGCTGGTCCATTGATTTTCGACGGAGTTATGGGCCTTGGGCTCGGAAAACCTTTTTCCCTTTACTATTTTTGCTGGTATAACAAAGAATTATTCCACCGGTAGGGGACTTCTGTAGTGACTTGCAATACGATCCACACTTGTGCAATTTTGTTTTGTTTTTTTATTTTATTTTATTTTATTATTTTTTTTTTATTTTACTTTTTTTACACTTAAATTTTCCCTCTTCTCTTTTTGCTAAGCATTCAAACTACTTTAGTTTTGCATGCTCTCACACATGCATTTCTTTGTACAATACACAGCGATTCACCAAGAACTCGTTGCGATGCATGGAAATGTTGATCAGTTGTACAATATTCCTTTTTTGCAATTACACAATTTACAATACATAAGTTTCAGTGAACTGTTTGTACTAAATTTAAGAGAAATTGTAAATTTACAACTCTTATGTAATTCACAAACATTTGGTAATTGTGTGTTTGATTGTACACTTTTCTCATATTAAGGACATTTAATGAAACAGTAACAGAGAGTGAATTGGTAAAATCTAAGTAATACAGAAGGGAGCGACTTTAAGGCTATTTTATAGTCCTAAAATCAGCAATCCACATCATATTTGCTATATTTCATATTTTGCTCCCTGCTTTTTGCTTTCGTATTCGTAAAAGATATGAAAAAGAAAGGAAATGGGGTAAATGTCAAGGAGACAACATCCCATATCCAGATTAAAACGACCCAAAACAAAGCATCTAGGGGTCACCGTACGGTCTTCAACACAGTGAGGAACCTCACATCATATAGCAAGCTCTAAATGAACAGTTAAAAACACATTTATTAGACTGTTTTTTTTATTATTATTTTATTTTTGTAGTCAAAACATCCCCAGGGTCATGTATTCACAGTAAAGTATAGTATAATACCTGTTTAGATAAAAAATATTTTCTATGTGATTGTAAGCTTGGGCTTCGGCACTATCCATGATGATTTTGACTTTCCAATTGTGAACTTTCCCTTTCTCTGCAGCAATATACCTACCTCCCCAGCATATGGAGTGTATGTTTCACAATTAATTCCTTACTGTAGAGCGTGCAGTTCATACAGTGACTTTAATTTATGGCAAAAATTCAAAGAGACCCTTCTAAACACCATTTAGTGGATAAATTTAACAATACGTATAGATATTTAGACGATATTTTGGCTTTAAATAATCCTGAATTTTCTAAATTTACAGATGAAATTTATCCTGCAGAACTTACTTTAAATAAATCCAATAGCAGCAGTGATTAAACTCCTTTTCTTGATATATCAATAAATCAAGGAAAGTTAAACACTAAGGTTTATGATAAAAGGGATGATTTCTCATTCCCTATAGTCAATTTCCCCTATCTCGACGGCGATGTTCCGTTACATGTAGCCCCTTCTTACGGGGTCTACATTTCACAACTTGTTCGATATGCACGAGTATGTAGTAATGTTTCTGACTTCAACGACCGAAATCTTTGTCTCACTGAAAAACTTCTGCATCAAGAGTTTAGATATCATAAATTGATAAAAACATTCTCTAAATTTTATTATAGATACATTGACCTATTAAGAAAATTTGGTTCTGCATGCAGGGCTCTTATACATCAGGGCATTTCACATCCAAACTTCTATGGAAATATCATTTACAAAGCGCATAAATTCAAAAATTGTCCTTCCAAACTTATTAATCCGTTGAACAAACTTATTCATAAAGGATATAAATACAGCATCGTTGTTAAATCTTTACTTCTGGTTTTTGTTGGCAAAAATATTGATCATCTCCTAAATGCTTTACACCATAACTAAATTTAAACAATTTTTCATATTGGCAGTATTTGGCATTGCACAATATCCTGTTCTTCTTTCATAATTGATGATGTTGTTATACCAAATCTATTTAGAAGTATTTCAATTGAAATTTCATATGTAAGAAGGCTTGATATCATAGTCAACGGAAATTATGTCCTTAGCTAGCTGTCAGTAACTGCAAGCATTTGTCCGGACAGTACCTGTGTGTGTTGTCTTCATGTTTTATGTACTTCATTGTAAGGGTACTCGTCTTGATAAGTTGGACTTTTTTTCTAGTTTGATTTTTACTGTGAGTCTTTTTGTGTATTTATTTTTAGCCATTCACCACACATAGGGAGGGGGGTTTGGATCCAAGAAAACGAGTTTAACCCCACCGCAATTTTTGCGCCTGTCCCAAGTCAGGAATATGTTGGTTATTGGCTTGTCCTTGTCTTCTTATAAAATTTTAGTTTCTTGATATTTGGGTTATTGGATGTGGTTTGTTTCCATTGATTTATTCACTTTTTTACCTTTTCGGGGCCATTTAGGGCTTAGTATATGATGTGAGGTTCCTCACTGTGTTGAAGACCATATGGTGACCCCTAGATGTTTTGTTTTTTGTCGTTTTTACCTGGATTTGGGATGTTGTCTCCTTGACATTTACTCCATTTCCTTTCTTTTTCATATATAATAAATATAAAGAAAATGTGCTCAATAGTAAAGAATTATCATTTTATATAGAAATACTTCTATGTTTTTCTTTTATTCTAAAATTGCCGTTTGTCTCACTTATATATTTGTTTTATGTGCAGTATTACTGTTTTAATTTAAGTTTTTGTCGCTTGTTCATCAGAATTATTTACTTTGTTGAGATCCCTTTAATTTTTCTAGTTCAAAAGACTCGTCCGGATACGAGACAAAAAGACTGATTTTTGAATTCATATTTCAAACTACTATCATTTAGACGTCGTAAAAAGTACTTCCGAAATTGGTCTCATCTCGTCATTTGCCTTGTCCTTATTGATCTATTTTGAACTTGTAAATCGGATACCTTTATTTTTACGTCGTGTTTTTATTTTTATATTTGGACTTTTTCAAACGTACTTTCTCTTTTAATGTGCTTACTTAATGCACACTTAATGCACGGTAATTTAAATTTAAATTGGTGACACAAAATGTTAAATTAACAATATTTATCTGTTCTAATAATCTTATATTTTGAGATGGGCTTTTTGTTTTTTGCAGATTGACATTAAACCCGCCACACACACAATAGCAACTGGAGGTTTTATATGATATCCTCAGTTGTTTGTTCGTCCCGTGAAGATTTAAGACTGATGACATGTGACCTTACTGACAAAGTATTGCTGGGGCTTTGCACTTGAACTTGAAATTTTAGGGTTACCTTGTGAATGAAATAAATTCCTGTCTTCAAACTTCGTGTGTTAAGTTGTAAGAGCTTCGCCTTTGAAACTAAATATCTGTGAGTTATCTGACTGATAACTTGAAAACAGAATAACATACTGTCTTTTAATTGATGTTGTAAGTTGCTTAACACAAAGAATAAGGCATACTGCAATATTGGAGTCAGAGTTTTAAGTGGTTCTGAAGGTATGCCCTTTGAAACTTCAAACTTAACAAAGTTTGGATTTCTGGCCAATTACTTCTGAATATAATTATATTACATAGTGAGGACATTGGCTACAAAACTGAAGCTAAGTTCAATTAAAAGGTAAAAGTATCAGTGACTTCATAGCTATGTCCTTTGAACTGAAATTGATGCCTTGTAACTTTTTAACAAAATTAAATAATGGAATAATGGCTTAAAAATTTGTATGTAAATTGGTTATCTAAACTCTCAGTATTAAGAATTCAGAGGGAAAGTGTTTTGTAGTAATGACTCTTGAAAATTTAAAAAAAAAAAAAATGCCAGGGCTTCATGTAATGCAACATTATTGTTTTACGCTTCACTTATACAACACGAACCCAGAGGTACAAGAATAATTTATACTCTGATAAGGGTATGAACAATCACTTAATAAACTTAAATCTTCAACGCTTTCAAAATGATCTAATTTTGAAAAAAATTGATGAGGATAGTGGCACGTCTGTAACAATTCGTGTGTTCAGTGAATGAATTAATCATGTGCTATAACAACATTTCTTGTTTTAAGAGTAGTGATCTTTACCGATCTTTACCGATCTTTACCATGTAAAAAAACTCAATTGTTTACAAAATGAATACTGTGAAACTATTCATGTAAAAAAAGGTGGATAACAGGAAACATCTACAATAGCTGAAAATTACAGTTACATGCCACAATCTGCCAGGGAACTACAAAGAAAAAATACAAATAAGACAAAAGACAAACGTAAACAACGATAGGATTTTGGGACAGCCGGAATTGATACCGACACTAGCAAAAGCCAGCGGTAGGGTTAAACTGGTATATGGGTACCCAAACCTCCCCTTAATCTGTCCCGTTTCCCTATAGTATAATAGATATACGAATAAAACCACATACAGGTAGTATGACATAAATCACATGTAAATATTTAAAAATTCGAGGCATTTATTCAAAACATTTGGTTTTTCCACACTGAATAACATGCTTCCTCGTGATAAACTAAAATCACGAACCAAAAGCATTTGCCGATATAAAAACAATTGTTGTATTAGGTTATAAATTCACATTAAAAAACTATTTAGAAGGAAAAGTTTACTACGATCAAAAACAGGTGTGCATTATGCTTGATATTCTAATACATAACATATTTATCACTTTTTGGAGGTGGTATAACAGAAAGTTGGCACACCAATGGACAGGAATCATGCTCCTCTACTCGTAGACTTATTTTTTTATTCCTTCAAGACTGAATTTCTTCAGAGATTGGTAAAAGATAATAAAATAATGATGCTAGATCCTTCAATCTATTGTTGATGTTCTTACCATTAATAAAGCATCTTTTGCTAAATGGATCCCATTGATAGATCATCTAGAACTAGAGATAAAGGAAACAACAGAGACCACTAGATCTACATCATTTTGGGATTTGCGTCTCGAATTTGACTAAAATTTACGACAACGGGACGATTTCAATCATTTCCCTAACATGGACAGTGAAATTCCAGCCTCTCCTGCTGACAAAATGCATGTTTTAGCAGTTGATTCGTTACGCGACAGTAAGCACAAATTATACTGACTTTCTCATTAGACATAGTTATCTCCGTGGCCGCCTTATTAATCAAGGCTTCAAAAAAATCCGTCTCATACGATCATAAAAAAATGATCATACAAAATGTAGATATTAGTCTTTTATGGAAAAAAAGTTTCGTTCTGAACTCTGATTTACGATGTTTTTACTTAATACTTGATTGATCATTTCTTTTAAGTGTCTTCGACTTTTTAATGGCAATTGCTGTTGAGTTGCTACCAAACACTACCTAAATAGAAAGGGAGGTTTGGCGAGTCATAAAACTGGTTTAACCCACAATTTCTTTTGAAATGCTTGTACCAAGTCAGGACCAAAGTGGTTGACGATTTTTCCTATGGTTGTCACCTGTCGAGACTTTTTGGAAATAGACTTTGGCTCATAACAATTCTGTTCGGTAATTTTTTTTTATTACCCCCTGCTTAGATATGACGAAGACCTTTGAAAATTATTAAATGGCCTAATTGTGTAAAAAAAACGTGTCGGTTGTATCACACTGAAGTTACTAAAATAAAACTAACGTGAAAAGCCCAAGTACAAATCTAAGACGAGTATGTTGAAATTATTGTTTGCCGTGGAAGAAAAATAAACAAGTTACTATTTTACATCAATATATCTGTTAATCTCAATACAAAGACATTCACGAACAGCTAATTTTAAAACTTAATAACTATCTTGTTAATATTGTTTTTCATCTCAGATGAGTCCATATATAGAAAAAAGAAAAAGATAATTTCCTGTAAACACTTTAATGACCTTTTATATTACTATACTTGCCTATCATTCAATGTACTACTGATTAGGAATATTCTTAGAACGTTTTTAATGCATTATAATAACGTATTATTTATTAGAGCCTATTGCTGTTTTATCATAATATTCCGTTATTGTCTCTTTTTTTCTCTCTACCTCATGAAAATTAATAGCTAAAGTATTCATTAAACCTTGCGCGTAACACACCATGTAGTAATGCCAAGACATATAAATACAAAAATCTTTCATCACAACAAAATAGATTTGGTATATAACGCTTTGATCTGCAATGTATCACTAAGGTTGTCATGAAATATTGTCGAATGGTGCATCCCATGTAGAGCGGGAAAGTGTGCATGCATACTTGTAGGCGTGTCCTTATCCAAGGATCTTGTACCTCAGCAGTAACTTGGAAAAAACTTGAAAAATAAATATATTATTTTTTTGTGTTGTAGGGATCACTTTAGTATTCGTCGTCCGCGTTGTCCGTTTCACTTTTTTGTATGCTTTTCTCAGCAACTACAAATCTACTTGAAATTTTGTATGCGAGTTGGCGTTCCTAATTGCTCTTATCGAGTTCAGATTTATCCAACATCTACTTCTTTTTTCAAAAACTTGAAATATTTTCAGAGGTACCGTTAATTTTGGGTAATACTTTTCTCAGCAACTTCAAATCAAAGTTACTTTAATTTTGTATGTTACTTAAGTTCGGGGTCCCATATTGGACTTAACAAATTCTAGTCTATCGGATATCTACTTCTGGTTTAATTTTTAAGCCTGAATATTCGGAACACTGTTCTCAGCAACTTGAAATTTTGTGTGTCATTTTAGTATGGGATTCGGGTCTATTTGACATCTACATCGTGTTTTACGACTTATACATTTTTTATTTTCAAAATCAATTTTTACACCAGCAGTCGAAAGGAAGCTTAGGCGACATATTTCTTGTTTTTTGGTTAATGAACTTCCAAATGATTTGGTTTGATCTGCACTGGTGAGAGATAAGTTGTCGAAATGCGAATATGCATAAAAAAATTAATAGTAACTTCGGTATTTTATTATTTCTTCCAGGGTATGCTTATGATTTATTCATGATAAAAATAATCTTTGGTACCAAAAGGTTACGACCCATTCGTGAAGAGGAGGGTGGCAGATCGCAAGCCTTGGCTAGTAAAATTTAACAATAATCGATTACCATGTTTCATACAATGTCTCTTACATGGAAGTTACAAACGCGATAGACATTATCTATCGATGAGCCTCCATATTTGAATGACAATTTGCAACTTTCTACATCTTAAAAATTCAGATTGAGTTATAAACCCATCCTTTACGCCAAATTGACTTCACAACTATCAACTTGTGCTCTTGCTGTGCTCCGACATATGACGTATTCCATTCAATTAAAAACGCCAGACTAGTTTTAACTGAAGTTAAAATACAAAGTGATATTTTTAATCCCTAGTACACATCGCTAAATAGTCTACTTACTATCATGCGAAAAAATTAAGATAGTCCGTCCTGATGGATAACTACAAAGGCTGATATTCCGATATACTTCCTGACATGATGAAGTATATGAGGACATAACCGACTGTCTAAAGATGAAACACAAAAAACAATGGCATTATCGGAGACACAAAGAAACAAATATATCAAATAAATGTGACAGAAAATAGAAAAAGGAAAAAAGCAACTACAGATGAACAATACGGACCCAAATTAAAACTACGGGTGAGATTAGGTACATCGGTAAAGTAAGCATATCCTGCCTCTTATAAGACATCCAGTGTGTTAAATATTTCAAATCGGATAGTCAAAATGAAGTTTGGGTGACATATGTCTTCCATGGAATACTCACAATTTTTTCATTATAAAAATAATCTTTGGTACCTATAGGTTACGACCCACTCGTGAAGAGGAGGGTGGTGGATCGTTACCCTTGGTTTGGAAAGATTAACAATAATCGATTACCATGTTTCATACAATGTCTTTTACATGAAAGTTACAAACGAGATAGACATTATCTATCGAAGAGTCTCCATATTTTAGAGATAATTTGTAAAAAAGTCAGTTTGAGTTATGAACCCTATACGCCAAATTGACTTCACAACTATCCACGTGTGCACTTGCTCCGGCTTTTCACGCAAACGTCATGATAATTTTAACTGGGGGTAAAAAGAAAGTGATACTTTCACTCTTCTTACTATGTTTCGAACAAAAAATAATCCATATAGTTTGTCCTGATTGACAACTACAAAAGCTGATATTCTGATATACTTCCTGACATGATGAAGTATGTGAGAACCAAATCCGTCTAAAGAAGAAGCCCAAAAAACAATTGCAACATTGGAAACACAAAGAAAACAAAACATCAAATAAGTGCGACAAAAAAGAACAAAACAAAAAAAACAAAAACAACAGACGAACAACACGGACACAAGTTTAAACTGTGAGTGAAATTAGGTAATTCGGTAGAGTAAGCGTCTCCTGCCTCTCATAAGAAACCCACCGTCTGGTTGATTGTCAAATCGGATAATAAATTCAAATCCGGTAGAGGAAACGAGGAAACAACAATCTTCAGCATGATGAACAATTGATTTGTTTCATTATTTCTGTAAAAGATGCCAAGATTTTGATTCAATGATTGACCGATTACTTATGAGTTTTATTTTCAGTGAGCAATTTTAACTTTATCATGACGAGAACAAGTTGATTCTAAAAATTTTAAAGGAAGAGAAATATACGTTGATTCGACATCCTTTAAAACGAGTTTCGACTACAACAGACAGATGGGACAAAATAAGCCTTCGAACCCCATGGAGTCTTCCGTCTTTCGATAAATACTGGTATGGAAGGCGTTTTAATGCTGAATGAATGTGAAAACGAGGATTTAAACGCTGCATTTTTCATTGATGAATGAGATGACTTACATAATTTTTCTGTCACCAAAAATACACTTAACAAATTATTGATATAAGTGCATTTTTTGCTCTACAAATGATGTTAAAATCTAATGTCTGGTCACTTGGCACTCATCAAATTACTATTTACATGCATTAGTAGCTCATTCAACCAGACTTCTTATAATTAGTCTGAGGACAAATCCTTATAAAGAAAAATACATTTGATAGGAAAACCTTAGGGATTTAGATTTTATTAATATTTTCCAGAATATCTGCGGTTTGATTTCTCAAGAGTTACGTTCAATGGACAGCAGGAAAATTGCTTGAGTTGACACAGTTGTTCAAAACGTCAATTATATTGATACTTGTGGTGTAGAAAGGCCTATGGGGTTATATAAAAGTACTGCTGTTCCAAATATGTAACTTTTGCATACATTGTACATTTAAAAGTCATATTCGAGAATACATAATGATTGAGAAAGATTCAAAGTCGGTTTAAGAAACTTTTGCATAATAATTATATTATAAAACACATCCCAGAATGAACAAGTGACACTTTGACTACATGTAATAATTTACTATATTAATATAAACTGCAATTCTTCTCTAGTTTTCAATTTCATATAACGAAAATACTGCGCTTTATAACATACTTAGTTGAAAAAAAACGTTTTTGCATGATCAATATGACCGGAAGTAAACTGTCCATATTTTCATACCCCAGAAAAATAACAGGATATTTTATGCTCCTCGTGCATCTCAGACAAAATAAACGACTTCCGGTCCATATTGGCCTGGGCAAATAAACGATTTTCGGGCAATATCGGCCCGGCATTTTTAAACGTCGGAAGTATGTAATAAATAGTTTAATACATGTGCATTTCCATATTGACCTGATTATCATCCCTCGACCGATATTGTCCCTCGACTCGGGCCAATATGGGTGTCTCGGGATGATAACCAGACCAATTTTGAAATGCCCATGTATTAAGCTGTATTTATTTAACAACTGCCTGTGTCTTTTTTTCTTTTTTTTCGAAAACGACAAATTATTTTTTACAATACTACTTATTAACTATTTTGCATCGTTTTTTCCCTGTTTAGACGTCCGTCTGTGCCGGTGCGTTAATTGATAAACAGGTATCAGTCCTTCCACAAGAGGTGCGATAACTGGATTACACCTTGGAAGTTACTTGAAGTTAATAAAATTGTTGGGTAATAGGAAGGAAGATTCTTTAATTTTTTTTCAGAGTTATGAAACTTTGAAATCCCGAATAATAATTTTTACTTTGTTAATAAAAACAGTAATTTTCTATCCCCACTGTATAAACCCCATCGTCACTTTGTTTAAAAATGATTTAAGGGAGACGAGTCTCAAAAATTTTGTAATTAGAATTAAAATTCTGACCTTTTGTCTTAAAGAGCACATCTAATGGAACAACTTAAGCAAAAAAATTTTAAAATCCATGTAGGAATTTTTGAGATATAAGACGTCAAAATTTTGGCGGGAAACAGATCTCTCTAG
>MJUU01012840.1:70826-91404 GCA_002080025.1 Modiolus philippinarum | reverse complement strand
TGACCAAGAAAATGTGATCCATGTGCAAAAAATTTTAGCACTGTTTGAATGGATAAAACCCGAGGATATAGAATGTTTCTGAAATCTGAGGCTCGTACTCCCTTAAACAAATTATTTTGAAAATGGTCGAGATCTCCAAATGTATGTAGCTTTATTACTCACGATTAAATGAATTAATACATTTCTGAAGTCCCTGAGTGGTACGTCGCCCGCGCCATTATATCTGGGTATCGGGTATTTTTACCTTCATTCTTAACTTTAAACATATCTTGTTTGCATAAATATACAAAAAGGGCTGGACACAAGCTTAAAAAACTTGCGAAGTCTTCTCCTTGTATAACAATATTAACAATAACAATGTGCTTACAACTATACAATATAGTGGGGTTAGAATACCGGAGAAAGAACGCTCAATGTTAAATAAATAACTAAATACCGAAGTTACTGTAAATTTAATTTCTGCATATGCACATTTCGACAACTTATGTCTCTTCAGTGCAGATAAAATCTAAACGTTTGGAAGACCATATACTCAAAGATATGTAAAAACTGAAATTAAAGTCCGAAGACAAGGCAAAAACGAGAACACCAGGAAACGGAAGACTAAAAAGCATAAACACGCATAAAGCACACGAACACAACAAATACAACAATTGTATCTTAAGCACTTACAGTGAACATTGATATCAGATGCCCCGGAAGGATAACCTTGTCCTGCCCTGTGTACAGCGCCCGTTACATTGTCAGTGGATCAATCGCAATTATATTTACGATAAATCTAAATGCAACCAATGAGAAGAAATTGAAGAATAAATTAAACTATTCTTATAACTCATTATAAAATGAATTATATTACTTAGTAGAAATTTCAAGGTGTAGTTCCCAACACAACAATTCAAAGAGATGATAACTAAGATCTTAAGTCTTATCAGTATTGCTTTAGATGGAATAAAATTGTTTACTTTTATCCATATTATTCTTATATACAATTAGAAATAAATCTCGCCTATATATTTTTATTTCAAAATAAAATGTCAGTTTGAGAGAGAGAGAGAGAGAGAGAATTGTTGGCATATCATATCTAAATGTTTGCAATTCGTTTAAAGCAAAGTTATTGTCATTTGATGTCATATTATTATTCAAAGCGAAACGGTAAACAAACTTAAGATCAGAAATGAAAGATAAATGACATGAATCAATTTTTTTTTACAAATATGGTTTCAGTTCATGGTTGTACAATATTTGTTGTTTTCCATTGATGACGCATATTTCATCCTTGCTGCTCAGAGGTTTCTTATTCGGAAGACTATGAATAGAGTAGTGTATTGTAAGTAGGAAGCGAAACCGTAAATCTCAAACGAAATACTCCAAAGACAATGGCGACAATGTTGCTTTGTTAATACAACGAATCAAATAACCAATTATTATTCTTTTCCCCAATCTAGGGTCACACTCCTGAAAACCCCACCATCTGAATTATCATTGGCTACAATTTTACACGGACAATATTGTCGGTATTACAAATCGGGCTAAAACCATCAGGGTAATAACTTCCATCTAAACTTTGTTTTCGCCATTGATATTTTCTCAAAACTAGTTCAGAATCTAAAAAAACACGACAACACAAAGGTAACCGACACCACACATATAAAAGAAATACATGTTCATAAAAATGAAAGTCACCACATTTAAAACGAAATATCAAGTATGACAGACTTTGCAAACAGGAGGTTTACTGTAATTGTATTTATATGGATGACTTTTTGGTGAATGTCAAAAATGGGATGTTGTTTAAAATATTAACCGTCAATATGATGCTGGCAAAAATGTAATGTCCACATGTTTTAAACACAACTTTCGATTTTGATCACCAAAACATCACCCCTGTTTAAAATATTGTAATAAAGAATTGCAAATAATATTGGAGTGGGTTAACGTTTCGAGTTAAGATTTTTTTAATTGAATTTATTTCGAGAAACATTAAGTAGGTTGTAGAAATACAAAAATGTATCTAGCATCTTGATATTTTCTGCACTCTGAAGTACATTGTGCAATAAAACAATGTGTCTGTTTCGAGAAATATGGCGTCAGTTGAATTACTCAATGTTCATCAATACCACTTGCTCACATAGCAGTCATCTGGACCACATAATTATATTGGTTGCTGTAACATCGAAGGCTAAAAAATATATGAATGTGCCTAGTTTAAAAAGATTTTAGCTGATGTTTTAGTATATGACAAATACAATTACATTTTACATACAGAAATACAAAAATTGTTTTCTATTTTCAGGTGTTGCCGTGGCTGTTAGTATCTACTCCCTGACTGCTATGAGCATTGACAGGTATTTGTCAATACAGAATCCAATGGTTTCCAGGAGGTTCATGACAAAACGTCAAAGTCTGTCAATGATAGCAGTAATGTGGATTATATCCGCCCTCTTCATGGGACCATTGTTATACATCAAAACTGTGGATACTATCGAGTTGGAACATTTACCATCCGTTGCCTTCTGCATTGAAAAATGGCCACAAGAAAGAGACAGAAAGGCATACGTTCTATTTTTGTTATTTGTGGTTTTTCTTATTCCCGGTGTAACCTTAGCCGTATGTTATTCACATGTTGGTCGTGCTCTTTGTTCAAAAGATATAACACGTGAAGGGTCAGATTCAAGCGCGCGTGGTTTATTCTCTCGAAAGAAAGCTGCTCGTATGATCATTATACTAATCATTGTTTTTATGTTGTGCTGGCTGCCTTATAACATTGCTTCGCTTGTTACAGATTTAACAAATGATGACATTGGTCCAATACTTCCTTTCTTTACCTTGTGGCTTGGACATGCACACAGTGCGATTAATCCTGTCATGTTTTGGCTCCTGAACAGAAGATTTCGGGAAAGAGTTAGACTTATGCTTCGATCTGTACGGCAGAATACATTTGCTTGTACGTCCACAAGTACGATGTCTTTGCCAGCCTATGTTTGAGTGAAGAGATAAAGGAGAGAAGAAAATAAATTTTGTTCTTAATTTGTGCGATATATATGATGATATCAGCCGATTTTTCAACATATACCTTTTTTGACATCAGAAACTGACAATAAAGAAGCAGTCATGTGTGCATAAGCTTCATCGTTGCAGGTTTGAATTCTTTTTTGCTTTCGCTTACCAGTATTATGAAAAGAAATAAAATTGAGGTTTGATTAACTGAAATGAAAAATTACAGAATTCTCATTTTGTCACAATTTACACGTTTCAAGTTACTCTTTAAGTCTAGAATAAATTGCCATAAACAAAATAACATACATGTGTACATATATAATTGCATACTGCTTTCGGTCTCTTTATTAATTTATTTCCCTAGACAATAGCCTTCGATTCACTTCCGAGTTATAACATTCCTTTAAAGAATTACTTTATTACGAAATAAATATACATTGTCAAGCACAAACTATTGGATATTTGAAACTATTTTTAACTAAAACGTAGTTAACTGCATAACAACGAAGAACCTTAAGGTAAAATGAAAAATACTTATGATTAGGATTGGCTTTGTTTTTTCCTAAACGCAATTTATTTGAACAATGGGTTCAATTCTTTGTGAGTATAAATCAAACAAATGAAATATGAAATGGAAATATATTAACAGAGTATGAACACTAGATTTTTTTCTCATAGTTCCCATTACATGGCTAATGTAATTTCGCATTTTTGCCTCAAAATTCAGAATAGAAATATAATCCAAAAAATTACCAAGCAATCAAGTAATTTCTTTCTTTTTTTTTAATTGATAACGTTTTATTAGATATTCAAGTTCAACATTTGTTATATTCATACATATTTCCATTTTGAAAGGTCCAGACAATTTCCGTAAATGTAAATTGTGTTATTTTCTTTTGTAAATGATGTAATTTTGTTGTTTCATGTAAAACTTTGTTCGGTAGAAGTAGCTTGAGATACTATATGTTTTCATTATTTATATCAGATATGTCGCTGTTCGATAAATGTTTTATATGTTTGTTGGACTTTTTGATTAATGTTTTATATTTTAGAAAAGAGAGTTTTCTGTAAATATTTTATACAAAGAAATTTCTTGTGCAGTTCCTTGGTACATTGTGGCAAGTGACTGTTATTTGGCCATTGTAGGTATTTCCTGTTAAGTTTTTATTCCATCTTTTTATTTTACTTGCTGGAATTTTTTTAAATGAAGTAGCACACCTTTAAATTAAGGGCTTATGTAGCATTTCGCCTCCTTAGAAGCAGGTGTAATCATTTTGGATCATTTTTTTTTAAATTATTAACATGAAGCTTATTCTTTAAAATCGGCATGCATACGGTATATTCAACCTAGAAAGTTAGAATAGGATTTTCCCTACAAGAAACATGGGGACAATTTCATTGATATTCTTTACGCAGACAACAATAAAGATTTTTTTAATTTCGCAAAATAACGAGAGAAATAGTAAAATGACATTCCTTTTCTTATTATAATGCACGAATCTTAAGAAAGTGCTACGGTACAAAATACTCGCGGCGATAGTAATTGATGCTTCAACATTTGAGGTAGATCATAATGTATTACTAAGGACATAGATTTTCTCCAAACCTTAATGACATTATGCATGCCAAATCAACTTTCAGTTCATTAATAAGCTAATTCCATTTTTGGTCTGGTTTCCTGTTTCGAGATTTTTGGAAAGGAGTATATCTTTTGACAATTTTTGAATTTTTGTTTTCAATATTTGATTCGAACACTGCTGACGAGAGCTATTACCCTTCGAATCACGTGTTCAGCATCTCGAAATGTTTCGTATTACTTTTTTTTCCAAATCTGCTTCGTTTACGCTTTTATTTTAGTAGGTTCGTTTCTCGCGCTTTGGAATATCTGCCAGATTTTTGGACACTGTTTTATCTCTTAAAAAGCGTGATAATTTTCTGCAGTCATGGACCAACTGTTTATTTTCGTAATTTCATACAATTTTGAGTATGTTGTGAAAATTTCATAAAATCATATTTATTCTGTCATATTCTTTCATGGTTAAATGTTGCCTTTGTTAAACCTGAGGAAAGTCAAGAAGAGTTCAGTTTCCCGCCAGATATTTTATCGCTTATATATAAAAAATGATCATTGACCTTCCTTTTCTTTCCCTTAAATAACTTTTTTTTTCAATTTTCTTACAAAGTGTCACATTTATCTTGAATTCTATTTACTTTCAAATTAAGGAGACATCACCCCTATAAAGCTGGATAATGTTTAGGTACAGGGAAAAAAATGTAAATGTTCAAATATCAAAAACCGTACCTAAACATTATCCTGAACCGGGACACAACGTTTCCCAATTTTACTTAAAATAAGATTTAAAAAATAATTCTCGACCGGGAAAAACATTTTTCAAGCGGACTAAATATGAATGTCTTGGTCTTTCGACTCATACTGGCCTCTATTTTGTTAGTACCTATTTCTCAGTCATTTCAATAGCAAATATTTGTAATACCACTGTAATTAACGATGAAAGGATATCGAGTAAATGCTTATTAGACAAAGTCTTTACAAATACAAGATTAAACCAAGCAATTCAACAGCTTCTGTTGTTGTTTACTTATCTTAAAGTCACCATGAGGCCTTCGATAATGAGCTTTGCTCATACCTTCCACAGTTAAAGACGGCCCCTAGCACCGTCTCGAGTGGAGTTCTTAGCTAAATGTCGAGCAACGCTACATCCATGTACTTTTCTTTTCTTCGTGGATGCGGAGTTGACAACAAACAAAAAATTAACTGGCAAAGTGCTCTTACAACTACTGTCATCCGTTGCCCGATGGAAAGACTTATGAAACGACAATCATATCATAAAAATAACCACAGGGCACTCGTCGAGTAAATCATTAATTGCATGATATAATCTTCCCAAACAGAATTTGTCAAGCGGACTGTTAAGATTTAAGCTCAATAAAAGTAAAATGATATAAGTAATAATAGTATATATCGATGAGATTTATACTGGCAGGTTGGAAAACTTTGGATACCTAGGTTTCTCTAATCTAAATCATTTAATTACAAATTTCGTCTAAATTCATTTAAACTCTGTATCTAAATAAACTAAACTATACCAATTTCGAAATGAAATAGCCCTTTACACAGTCACGTTATTTAAACGTTTAGCCAATTTGATTCATCTTGCGACAAGCAAAACTCTAATATTACTTTTTACACTTAAATAAACTATAAATCATGCTGTCTGTGACACCGTAAATCATATTAGTGTCATCAAAGAATAATTCGTTCTGTGGATTGAAAATTTATTATCTTTACTAATCATCTTTTAGTTAATCAACTAAAAGGATAAAATCTCAGTCAAACCATGAAATCAGAAATACAATCCAAAGAAAAACAACATATATAGACAGCAAACAAAAGAAACTCCTGTACCAAAATATGTAATAATTAGAATCATGTGCATTTGGGTTAGTTAAATACAAAAAAGATCCGTAGACACTTGTTTCAAAATTTTACAGAGACATCAACATTGCGTCACATGATATGATAGGAAAGAAACAAGTCGACATGTTAGATTATATGATCGCAGCTTAAGAAGCGGAATAAAGAACATATTGACATTATACAATATACCTTTGAAGATATGGAAGTGCATTATCTTACTATTTTTTCAGTATAACATCTTGTCAAAATTATATATCTTTCGTAAAAAGCATAATTCCATTCCATATAGTATTACTTGGTAAGAAGCCATTACATGTAAATGTATCTATGATGACATTTATTTGTATAGACTGTTTTTTTTTTAAATTAACACTTCATTTTAAGTAAAAAAACATAAGAAAGTGGGAGAAGTTTTTTGATTAATACAGTTCTGTATGATGACATTTTTATTGCTTGTTCTGTCAAGAATTTAGACATTTTGTAGATAAAAAGAATAAACTGGAATATAATTTCATTTAATAGCGAGTGTCGGCACTAATATACTTCAGAGTGTTGCACTTAATAGAGACACTGTACTGATGATAATAAATATTTTGTATTGCAAATTAACTCCATTTAAACTCTGTCTTTCGATTTTACCTTTCCAGTTAGGTACATGTACGATCATCAATTTATCTTATAATGTTAAAAAAGGGAATGTGTTTTAAACAAACAAAATGCCATGAACCAATGCCATACACATCCTAACGCATTGTGCTTGTTATGTTTAATAAAATGTGTTATGAACTTCAGTTTCTTTTTATTCTGTTCTACTTAATACAAGATAACCAATTAATTTCATTTAGAGACACCCATAGTAGAATCATTGTGACCATTTTTGAAGCAAATTTGACATGTTGAAAAACTATTTCTATTTTGCCTATTTACTTGAAATTTACAGCTGTGTGCCCTACTTGCTGACAAAATTTACATGTAACTTCAGGTGAAATGCTGCAAGTGCCGTTCCAATTGCAGTACTTCTTGGAATGACCCGGATTATTACAATTAAAACAGAGTCTGTTATTGCTCGGCATTTGTAAATTTGACTCTTGAACCTGTTTGGGACCAATATTTCCTGTAGCTGAAAGACTGGTCATAGTTTGTTTGCTAGTTCACTCACAATAGCCTTAACTCGGCTGCTTCAGAATTACTATGTGTTACCTTGGCTGTACATGAACCCTATCCTTATAAGCTTCACCCGTTTTAGCATATGAAAGTGCTTCTGAAATGTTAGTAGGTTTACTGGTGCGTACATAGAATGCTAATTTATCTGGCAAACCATTAATGAATTTAAACATTTATTTCTTCATCGGGTTTTGACAGTATCTTACCCTTCTCCATTAGCTGACAATAGAAATCTTCTATTTCCTGATTTGGAACTAAAGTCATATTCTGAAAAGATTCGCTCTCAATTACGAATGAAGGATGCTGCCAGCCCATGGTTACATATTTCACAACAAAAAAATTGTCTAATTGTTTCCCAGTCTAAACCTGGGGCTAATCCATTGAACCAGGTTAGAGCTGGCCCCTGAAGGTGCAAATGGAATGCTGCTATTTGGCGGGACTGGTCTTCATCGACATCATCTAGTTCGCGTTATTCAGCAAAAGATTCAAACTCTTTTAAAAATTTGTTCCCATTGTCTCTGGGATATCCAGAAAATTTCCTACACGTAGCCAACCTTTAAATTCCATTTTTGTTTTATTAAATGTTTTTCTATGTTTTTGGCGATTTGGAGTTGGCAATGATAAATCAAAATTTAAGAGGGGTTATGTAAATAAAAACTTATCTATAAATGACTGGTCTTCATCAAAACATAATGGTCGCTTTTTATAAGAATAAGTGGGTTGCTGTAAAATTGGAGATGATAATGATGTATCGTATCTGCTACTAAATGATAAAAAAGAAGGATTTGTTTAAAATTCGTCGTCTTCTTGAGCAGGTAAATCAATGTTAGGATTCATACAAATATGTTATCAAACTCCAAAAGTATGTGGAAAAAGCATTCTATTTCAACAAAAAATAAAAACAAAGTATTTGAGGTTCTATATATACAATCTAGTCGAATTAGTTACAGTACTGAGAAAAAATAAAAATAAAAAATATTGGCAGCAATGTACGCGGAGAACAGCAGTCGAATTCCACTCACTTAAAAATACAAAATGGCAGCATTCCAACAAATTTAATCAGTATAGCAGTCAATAGCAAAAATCCTGGACCAAACGACAAATTCTGGCCAACCACAGCTTGCTAATAATGGCATAGGGTGAATACCATCTGTATACATGTAAATTGATAATTATATTTTGTTCTCACAGAATACCTTGAATTTCGTTTCGAGTGAAGTAAATCTTCCGAGAATCGAGGTGTATAGCAATGCAACACTCTATTTGTTTCATAAATGTAACGATTCACAATATCAATTTGCGAGTGTAAAATGAAATCATCTTTGTACGAAATAAAATTACTGGTAGAAGTGCGAGAGTGAATAATAAGGAATATGCAAAAACACTAGTTTAACAGAATGTCTAAATGTTCTAACAAAATGATAACTATTCTTTACCGTGTTGATAAGACTGTATGCAGGACTGGAATCACGACCTGTCAACTGAATACTGTCGTCTTTGTACTTTGTAGTAAGATTGCATGTTCCTATCCATACAAGCAACGTGATGTCATGCAATATTTCGAGGCGTGGGGCAAGGGAACGTTTTAAATATTCAAGTCTATTTTCTGCAGTCGCTCCAGGATAACGACAAAATTCTATAAATGTTACTGAATTTGGCAGAGGTAAACCATTACTGTCTGAAAGTAACACCGGTGTTCGATTGGGATGTATAAGTGGATCAGGGCGACGTTGATGAATTTGTTGTGTAAGGCGACGGTCACTCATAAGGATATGCTCTCTCTAATGCCAGAACGAGGCTAAACACGTGCGTTGAACAATAAAAAAATTAGAATAAATCAAATTTTCAAGAATATTGTAAAAATACAATTATAAAACCCACAAACTGATCCTCTTAAGGGTTCTCCGCCATCACTGCTTTGGAAGGCGTAAATGATAAAATAACACGGAGCTCTGGAAAACACGTCTTTCTACTTCGAAGATATTTACAGCGAGAGAGAGAGCACATATATACAAAATCTACATCGCAACACATACCGTAACCAAATAAGCATCAACTGTGGCCCGTGCGGGATAACTCATCTAGAAATTCAGACAACTCGCTGACCATGCAAACTTCATGTTAACAGGAACATGGAATGTAGTTAGTACAACACTCTTAGTGACATTAAGAATCATTTAACACTTCTAGTACACGTAAAGCACTGAAAAAGTGTCTATTGTCATAACTTTATGGACTGAATAACAAAATACCGAAGTAACTGTTAATTCAGTTTCTACATATTTTCATTCCGACAACCTATATTTTTGCAATGCAGATCTAATCAAAATATTTGGAAGACCTTAACAAAAAATTGAAATCTGATAGAGCACAAATAGCCACAAAGATCTAAATGGAAAACCAAAAACAGTTGAGGACAGAGTTATTCAAGAGGGAGACACTCCTTAGTTCTAAATAATAAATAAAGGAATTAGGAGTAAATGTACATGGGACAAAATCCCTTTTTAATACATGGTAAGATTAAGCAAATGGAATAACGCTTTCATTGTTGTAATTTATCTTGAAATTACCATAAAGCTTTTCACAAAGACCACACTTCTATACTTTTTAACACTCCTATGCTTTTAACAAAGAGCCCAATTATACATCGAGGGTATGTTCAGTCACTGTTGTAATTGTCACTACAGAAGTTTTACGGTCGTCACAACGATTTGACAGACCGTTACAATGTTTCTATTTCGCAAATGAGAACAGATATATTTGGGTAGATCCAGAGTTTGTTACCAGACTGACTTACACCGACTGTGACAAAACCGGACTTTTCATTGGCAGTGTGACTGGTGCCACGTGTGGAGCAGATCATGCTTACCCTTTCAGAGTACCTAATGATACCCCAGTTTTATAGGGGTTCACACTGCTAGTGCTTTAGGTTGCAATCTAGTTAATAGTCACCATGCAAATTCCCATAAGAACTCCCTAAGCAGCAAATGCTGTCACTCAGAAATGAAGACGTTTCATAAAGATTCTTATGTTTCTTTGAAAAGATGACATGTGCCACTTTTTTAAGAATAAAAAATAGGGGTGTGCGGCATATTTCCCCACTTTGTATACTCCCAAATATTGACCTTTCAAGAACGTATAAATTTAGCAAAAATTCCGTCCCTGCTCCACTGGCAATTTGGCAGCTAGAAAACTTGTTCAAATAAATAATTAATTTTGGTCCTCATTTTTATATCCTCTAAATACATCTCTATTAAATAACATATGCTTTGATCCATGGCAACCATTATTTGTATGTACCGCACATGAATATTCATGTGTATAATCTCCCAAAAATTAAAGAGGCGTGGGTTGTGAATTGTGTTTGTTTACTTTAGTGCAACCTATACATGCAAACTTGTGTACTGGTATGTGGTCGAAAAAGCTTCTGGTGTAAAACAGTCCTTTCTGAGCAAAATACAATGAAGGTTGCTAAATGAGACTTTTGACCTTGACCTCAACATGGATTTCACAGACATACCCCTTATTGACAATTTTTGGATGTTGGATAATCTAAATTTGGTAACATGCAAAAATGATACCAAGTACTTTTTGGTCATACAATTGACCAGAAAAAAAAGCTAAGATTTGTTGAAATTAAATTGAAAAACAATTTTTAATCACTTTTCATGCTTTGTTTGCTTAGCATTGGCCAATAGTCTATGCCCAGGATGACATTTTTATGGAGAGTCACACTACACCACTCCATCTTTTACAGCATGCCTTTGACTGGTCCAAAATTTTTAGAAGGCCTTTCAAATACAAAACCATGAAATAAGGCTAAATTAAATTTTACTTGAAGATATCTTTCTTCAATTTAGCATTATATTACATGACTGGTAATACACAAGCAATACAACAGAGTGAACAGACCCCCTACACCATCCAATAATCATTTAACAAGTTCTAAACTTATTACAATACTGATCATTCTCATGCATTATAAAAGAAAATCATGTATGTAGATAAAATACATTTTTCAGTTGAATTTTTCAAGGGATTTGCTGAAACTAACAGAAGTCATACTTAGACTATGTCCTTAGACCCAAATTTTGGGCCCCAAATTTCTGAATTTTTACCTTAAATCTTTCAACTAATGCCAGTCTATTTATAAAAACAGGTATAAGTTTGTGAAATCAACATTTCGAAGACATAATAAATATATCTTTATCAATAAACCAAAAACTTTCTGTCAAAGTTGAAGTTTTTTGCTAATATGGTCAATTTTTCGAACATTTTTTCGGTACAATAAAATGTCCCGTTAAAATGTGTAGCCTACTAAACAGGTCAAATTATTGCGAAAATAAAAAGGAATAAAGATAAACAGTTTTTAGCCAAAATAATGCTTATTTAGGCATTTTCCTTGATTTGACCCTTACAGCTATACGAGTTCTTCCTAAAAAATGCAAATTTGCTGAGTCATTATATTTCATATTGGACATCCAAAATCTACTTTTTTCCTATATTCTTCAATGACCAGGTGAAATCTGCCTTGTTAATCACTAAAAAGACATTCTGATCATTTCAAGAGTAGAAGTCAGTTTCACCCTATGTTGCACTCTAGTAAATAGTCACAATGCAAATTCCCATAAGAACTCCCTGAACAGCAAATACTGTCACTCAGAAATGAAGAAATTTCATAAAGATCCTTATGTTTCTTTGAAAAAATGACAGGTACCACTTTCTGCCAAGAATAAAAAAAATGGGGATGTGCGGCATATTTCCCCACTTTGTATACTCCAAAATATTGACCTTTTTACGAACGTACAAATTTTTCAGAAAAATTCCGTCCCTGCTCCACTGACTATTTGGCAGCTAGAAAACTTGTTCAAATAAATAAATAACTCTGGTCCTCATCTAAATACATCTCTATAAAATAATTTATGCTTTGATTCCATGACAACCATTATTTGTATGTACTGCACATGAATATTCATGTGTATATTCTCCCCAAAAGAGGCTGGGTTTGTGAAATGTGTTTGTTTACCTTCGTGCAACCTATAGTTGTGTGACATACTTGTTCATTTATGTCTTTTTTTTTTTTTTTTTTTTTTTTTTTTTTTTTTTTTTTTTTTTTTTTTTTTTTTTTGTCTTTGTCATAATGTTCTAAAATCATTTTGGATGTGAACTGCTGTGATTTTGGATTAATTACTGAAAAGTATTTTAGAATTCCCCCTTTCCTCGTTCTTGCTTCGGTATTCGTTTGCCGTTTTATCCTACCTCATAGAAAGTTCAAGACGGCCCCTAGCACCGGTTAGTTTTAATCAAAGCTTTCATAAAGGCATAATGTCTGTATGTTGCGTTCAAAATACAGGATATACGAATAATTCTCAGAAAAAGCACATGACAAATTACAAAATTGAACGTAATAATCCTTTTACCTGGAGAGTCAGAATGGCAATTTTCTCCTAAAGTATCAGTGTCACATGACACGACTTATATTGGCTTTTGCATTATCAATAAAATAGGTTGTCCACTCATTCCATGAAAGAATGTGTCGGCAATACCAACAGCAGATCAAAATGAATGGAAGATTTAAATGAGCAATACACAACGGCAGTAGAATACCGAAGGAACAAATGAAGCGATGACAACAAAAAATCACTTTACTTTAAAAATGCACATCGATAAATTTGCTTAAAATTCGGTTTATTATCGCTGGAGTATAACAATTATACTAAACTAAAATGTATTAAGGATTCGTCAACCTGGAAATGATTTTACACTTCAAAATGAAACAGATATTTTCCATGGAAAGCAATCGGTTTTTCCATGGATAACATCTATTATTTTTATTGAATCACCTAAATTTCTATGTAAATTATGACAATTGTATTTTATATCATTATAAAATCGAAAACTGTTTAAAAGAGGAAACTTAAACAAGAGCACAGAAGATAAGCCTGTACTGCTGACCTCATACATAAGCTTTTTAGCAATGCTTATATACGAATGCAAAAATATACTTTCTTTAAATTTTTGGTAATTAAATACATTATAAAACGGGTCAAAGACTCAAATGACCGGATTGCGTTTTGGTGTTGTTTCATTTAATGGACCTTTAATGTAAACGGGACTGTTTGGGCTGTATACTGCTTTTGATTAACAAGGATCTGCGTAAAAAAGTATAAAATTCACAATTCTGTTACCCTCTTTTAGAAATATCAATAACAACATCTTCAATACATCTTCAATATATATAGAGGCATCCTGTGAGGTTTCAAATATCTGGGTTGAAAAATGTAGGAGTTGATTTCACATAATAGGTAGCCTCTGTTGAAAATGTCATTAAGAAATGACTTAATTCCTAAAATAGCAGAAAAAAAGGCAAAAAACTTCTGAAATACTTCCAAAAGGTAGGTGGACATCTCTAATACATCGATAAACATTCTATTAAGTTTCAAAGATCTGGGTTAAAAACTGTTGAAGGGGTTGATTTCATTTGATAGGTACCCTCTTTTGAAAATGTCAATAAAATGATTACGTTCCTCTGTCTGGAATAATAGGAAAAAAATCTGAATTCATTCCATAAAGTTAGTTACACATTTTAATGCATATAAAAACATTCTGTGAAGTTTCAAAGATTGTGGTTGAAAACTGTAGGAGGAGTTCATTTCACAAAATAAGTACCCTGTTGAAAATGTCGGTAAAAATGACTAAGCTCCTAAGTCTAGCAAAATAAGAATTCATTTCCGAAATCATTCCATAAAGTCAGGTGCACATCTTCAATATATATAGAAAAGCTAACTGCTGACGTGAGGCATTCCTTCACAATTGAAGCAAATTGACTTCACCATGAACATGAACTGCTAAACTTAAATTTTGTAAAAATCATTCTCAATTATGTTGTTATAAATTATTGAAAAGTTAATTATTGAGTAATTTATGGGTGGGTCGGATTCTTATGCGAAGGTATAAAGAACCGAATCAATACATGTAAGTATGTCTAATCCATGAGTGTGATGTACCCCTTTTATCATCTTTCGTGTTTATTGTCATCAAATGTGAAGAGAAACAGACTCTACAATATTGGAAGGAGTGTTTGCTCTTTATTGAAGACCTCATGGTGACTTCAAGATGAAGAACAGCAATGAAATGTTGTTCCATTTGCTTAATCTTAGCAGGTTTTATAGCGACTTTGTCCCGTGTACATTTACTCCATATCCCTTTATTTGTTCATACATATTTTGTCATTTTTTTACAAAGGAACTGTCAGTTATTGATAATGGAACAAACAATGAATAAGTCACATCATCTCATTAAATGATCAAGTAAAAAATGTCAGGCTGAGGCACCGACCCCATAAATATAAACACTTGTTGATTAGGAAAATTAAGTTTTGACCTGGCTTTTCGTTTACTAGTATTTCGATAATTTCTCAAATCGAGCAAGGAAAATTTACACTCTGAAAACGTAATATCGAAAATTTATCAATTAGTTATCCTACAAAATGCGCCATTTTCTTGTTGCTATCATCATTATGTCGCCCCAGACATAGTCGGGACGACATATTGTTATTGGTCCGTTTCTTTGTTATTAAGTCTCCCAAACGAAGTTTGGGAAGACTTACTGTTTTTGCTCCGTTTCTTATTAAGTCTCCAACACGAAGTTTGGGGAGACTTATTGTTTTTACTCAGGTTTCTTCCGCCTCAAAATTTGTCCGACCATTTTCTCAAAGACTAATAATCCATTCTAAGCTTTACAGGAACATGGATCCCTATCCCGAAAGGTGCAATCAGGTCTTGGAATTTTCAAAATGGCACCAAACAGAAAAAAAGGCGGGAAAATTTAAAGTGCTCAGAATTGGATGACATTTTACAGAAAGGTTATATGGCATACAGCAAATTGGTTTCTGGTCTCCAAGACATCAAAATGGCAACCGTTGCCATGGAAGCGGGCAAAAAGGCGGGAAAATTGAAAGTGTTCAGAATTTGATGAAATTTCATAGAAAGGTGGCCCAACTTGTATAGAACTGGTTTCTAGCCCTGAATTCTGACATGGGAGTTCGTTTGGGAGACTTTTGTATCAGCATCCTGATACAGTTATAAATTTTTAAGTCTCCCAAACGAAGTTTGGGGAGACTTATTGTTTTTACTCAATTCTTATTATTATGCCGCCCCAGACGTAGTCGGGACGACATATTGTTTTTTGGTCCGTTTCTTTGTTATTAAGTCACCCAAACGAAGTTTGGTGACTTATTGTTTTTACTCTGTTTCTTATTAAGTCTCCCAAACGAAGTTTGTGGAGACTTTTGTTTTTGCTGCGTTTCTTATTAAGTCGCCCAAACAAAGTTTGGCGACTTATTGTTTTTGCACCTTTTCTTATTATTAAGTCACCCAAACAAAGTTTGGGGACTTCTTGTTTTTGCACCGTTTCTTATTAAGTCTCCCCAACGAAGTTTGGGAGACTTATTGTTTTTGTCCCGTTTCTTATTAAGTCGCCTAAACAAAGTTTGGCGACTTCTTGTGTTTGCACCGTTTCTTATTATTATTATTATTAAGTCATCCAAACTCTGTTTCTTATTATTTTTCAATATTATTATTCTCCAATGAATTTTATGAACTTTGTCCAATAAATATCTCAGAGACGGGTAGTCCAAACTTATTGAAACTTGGCACCGTTGTGGACAACTACCCCAAGATGTGTAAGAAGGTCTTTGATTTTCAAAAATGACCACCCTCATTGGTAACTTTGAACTTTGACCTCAAACCTTGTGATTGAATTATCTCGAAAAGCGTAACAGATAGCTGATAATATGTAAAGACAAAAATGTTCATTAGGTCCTGACGGATCATTGTTACATTTGGACCGAAACTCTATGATGAACCGTTCATGAGTTATGCCCCTTAGAAATTTTGTCATATCTTAAAACATGTTTTTTTCTTGGAAACGGTAAGAGATAGAAACCTGGAACCTTTCCCATTCAACTTGTGATATGTGTTACATTTAAAAATGCCAAGGTCAAAGGTCATTGGTCACTTTGAACTTTGACCTCAGCCCTTTTTATTGGATGATCTCAGAAACCATAATAGATAGCTGATTAAATGTAATGGGGAAAATGTGTGCCTTGTTGAGATCTACATTTGTTACATTGGGTCCAAAATTATTGGACCAATCGTTTTGGGCCTATGGACCAAAAACCGAATTATTTTGGTCCTAATTTCGGTTTTTTGCTTACAGCTCAAATACCATTTAAGATGCAAAAAGACATTCAACATACAAAATGTTCAGGTAGACGGGACCTTCAAAATGAGGTTAAGGTCAAAGGTCAAGGTCACACCCCATACTTTATTTCATGTGAAAGTATCAATAAATACACATATTAAGCTTGGAATGTTGGTTTCACGATGAATCAATAATGAAAACATTATGACGCAACTTTCTGATGCAATCCAGATTAATTTTGACCTGTAAATCAAAGCACCAATAGCACTGATAGACGAATACATAATGAGCTTTAAACTAATTCTTACATTAGGATTTAAAACAGTATTTCAGAACAAATTATTACAATCATTGGTGGTAAATATACAACACAGCATTTTTTCAAAGAGCAATTGATTATGGAATCTGGTTTGGGTGACTTGTGTTTGCATGCAAACATATCATCACTCGTTATTATTATTATTCCGCCTCAAAAATCATCTTGTCCGACCAAATTCTCAGAGATCACTTGCCCAATCATAATCAAACTTCACAGGTAGATAGATCACCACCCAAAGATGTGCACTTGGGTGTTGAAATTTTCCAAATGACCACCATCATTGGTCACTTTGAACTGTGACCCCAAATCTTATTATTGGATTAACTCGGAAACTGTAATAGATAGCTAATACAATGTTATGACAAAAATGTTAGTTAGATCATGACCGACATTTGTTACATTTAAACCGAAATTCTATGTTCAACCGTTCAGGAGTTATGCCCCTTGAAAATTTCATCATATCTTTTAAGTATGTTTTTCTCGAAAACGATAAGAGATAGAAACCTGAAACCTTTTCCATTCATCTTAGGTGATATGTCTTACATTCAAAAATGTCAAGGTCAAAGGTCATTGGTCACTTTGAACTTTGACCCTTGATGTTGTCACTGGATTATCTCATAAACTATAATAGATAGCTGATAACATGAAATGGCAAAAATGTGTATCTTGTTAAGATCTACATTTGTTACATTGGGTCCAAAATTATTGGACCAACCGTTTTGGGCCTATGGACCAAAACCCGATTTTTGATGTCTGATTTCGGGTTTTCTGTTTATAGCTTAAATACCATTGAAGATACAAAGAGACATTCAATATAAAAAATGTTAAGGAAGATGTGACCTTCAAAAGGAGGTCAAGGTCAAAGTTCAAGGTCATGGCCAGAAATTTTATTTCATATAAAAGTATCAATAAATGTACATATTAAGCTTAAATTGTTGATCAGTGATGAGAATATTATGACGCAACTTCCGGGAAAGACCTAGAAATTGTTTTTGAACAATTGACGTAATGGTTTTCTCAAAAATGGGTGGTCAAAATTCAATGAAACTGATATGTATTTCAATGTAATTTAAAATTTTGATATAACTAAACACAACAGAGGAAGTGCCTTACTTCATAATATATAAATAGAAATGATTTTTCTGATGCAACCACAAAGTGCGTACAAGTTAATAAAACATACTGATATCACTGATAGACAGAATCATGATGAGTTTTAAATCCTTAATTCTTAAATCGAGGACGCATTGGTCTTTCAAAGAACATTAAAGAATTAATTCTGGTTGGGCGACTTCTGTGTTTGCTTGCAAACACATTATCACTCGTTATTATTATTCTTCTTTCCCTTTCTTCTCGTCGCAATGAACTTGTCCGAACCAGATCTCAGAGACCATTAAACCTAGAGCTTTCAAATTTTGCAGGATATTAGCCCCGTGTATCTAGATGTGCAATCAACAAAAAATTTGTGAAAGAGGGTCATTAAAGGGTACATTTGTGGGGCTCAAAAAGGGGTGGGGTCGTCCTATGTTATGTCTATGGGAAATTGAAATTTTGAATTTTTTTCACTGTAACTCAAAAACTATATATACTAGCTGCTTCAAAATTCATAGGAAGGTTGTATGTGATGTCATATAAAGTTTAACAGCATTTCTTATTTGGAAATTAGTACGGTTGCCATGGAAACCATAACAAGAAATTGAAATTTTGAGAAAATAGTAGTTTTTGTTGATACATGTAATTGTATTTCTATTACAGCTATACGTATTAGTAATGTTATAAGGGGAACCCCTGCTGAATTTTTTTTGAAAGAGGGTTTAATAATGCCCTGGAATCCAATATGGGAGTTCGTTTGGGAGACTTTTGTGTTTCGCTTGAGAACACAGTTATAACTTGTTATTAAGTCGCCCAAACAAAGTTTGGCGACTTCTTGTGTTTGCACCGTTTCTTGTTATTAAGTCACCCAAACGAGGTTTGGTGACTTATTGTGTTTACTCTGTTTCTTATTATTAAGTCGCCCAAACAAAGTTTGGGGACTTCTTGTTTTTCCACCGTTTCTTATTAAGTCGCCCAAACAAAGTTTGGCGACTTCTTGTGTTTGCACCGTTTCTTATTAAGTCGCCCAAACGAAGTTTGGCGACTAATTGTTTTTGCTCCGTTTCTTATTATTAAGTCTCCCAAACAAAGTTTGGGGAGACTTATTGTTTTACTGCCGTTTCTTATTATTATTATTATCCCCGCACTTTCGAAGAAAGTTCGGGGATAATGTTATACCCTCCGTCCGTCTGTCCGTCCGTCCGTCCGTCACACTTTTCTTGTGACTCAAACTCCTCCTACATTTTTGGATTTATGGATTTAATTTTGTTGTAGAATTGTTGCATATAGTGTGCAGATGCGCAATAAGCTTTCGGATTTTCGATATTGGTCTTGGTGCAAACACGAGGCCCCATAATGTCAATTTTTACACATGTGGCATGTGACACAAACTCCTCCTACATTTATGGANTTAGGGATTTCAAAAATATTTGATTCCAATTTTGGTAAATTTCCTGAAGGTCTCAAAGACCACTTATTTTTTGGATTTCTACCTAGCAACCATACTTAAATTGTTTGTGTAGTTTACGACGAACATTTTCATCAATAGGATTTCAAAAATATTTGATTCCAATTTTGGTAAATTTCCTGAAAGTGTCAAAGACGTCTTATTTTTCGGAATTCCACCTAGCAACCATACTCAAAATGTTTGTGTAGTTTAGGATGAACATTTTCATGAATTGGATTTCAAAAATATTTGGTTCCAATTTTCGTAAATTTCCTGAAAGTCTCATTTGTTTTTGGAATTCTACCTAACAACCATACTTAAAATGTTTGTGTAATTTAGGACGAACATTTTCATAAATTGGATTTCAAAAATATTTGATTCCAATTTTGGTTAATTTCCTGAAAGTCTCAAAGACCACTTATTTTTTGGAATTCTACTTAGCAACCATATATCCTAGAACAATAATGACTATCAATAGGTAGATTTCAAAGATAGTGAAAAAAATTATGCCAAGGGTGTATCACAACTGTTTTCTGTGGTAAACAGGGAGTGCGGGGATAGCTGTCGTTTCCGACAACATCTAGTTATTATTAAGTCACCCACACGAAGTTTGGTGACTTATTGTTTTTACTCTGTTTCTTATTATTATTATTATTATTCCTCAACGGATTTTTCAAAGTTTGTCCAAACATTATCTCAGAAATGGGTATTCCAAAATTAATGAAACTTTGCACCAATGTGGACAACCACCCCAAAATGTGCAAGAAGGTCTTTGAATTTCAAAAATGACCACGGTCATTGGTCACTTTGAACTTTGACCTCAAATCTTGTGATTGGAATATCTCGAAAACTGTAAATGATAGCTGATTAATTGTTATGGCAAAAATGTTTATTAGGTCATGACGGTCCTTTGTTA
>MJUU01012840.1:30261-66196 GCA_002080025.1 Modiolus philippinarum | reverse complement strand
GTCTTTGAATTTCGAAAATGACCACGGTCATTGGTCACTTTGAACTTTGACCTCAAATCTTGTGATTGGAATATCTCGAAAATTGTAAATGATAGCTGATTAATTGTTATGGCAAAAATGTTTATTAGGTCATGACGGACCATTGTTACATTTAGACCAAAATTCTATGATGCACTGTTCAAGAGTTATGCCCCTTGAAGGTTTCGTCACTTCTTTTAGCATGTTTTTCCTCGAAAACGGTAAGAGATAGAAACCTGAAACCTTTTCCATTCAGCTTAGGTGATATGTGTTACATTTAAAAATGCCAAGGTCAAAGGTCATTGGTAACTTTTAACTTTGACCCTAGACCTTGTTTTTGTAATAACTCATAAACCGTAATAGATAGCTGATAAAATGTAACGGCAAAAATGTGTGTCTTGTTAAAGATCTATATTTGTTACATGGGGTCCAAAATTATCGGACCAACCGCTTTCGTTTAATGGACCGAAAACCGATTTTGATGTCCAAATTTTGGGTTTTTTGCTTATAGCTCAAATACCATTGAAGATACTAAAAGACATTCAATGTACAAAATGTTCAGGAAGTCTGGACCTTCAAAATGAGGTCAAAGTCAAAGGTCAAGGTCACAGCCCCAAAACTTTATTTCACGTTAAAGTATCAATAAATGTACATATTAAGCTTTGAATGTTGGTTTCATCAATGAATCAATAATGAAACCATTATGACGCAACTTTCTTTCTCATGCAATTCAGTACATATACTTATAAAGTGTTAACCTGTGAATCAAAGCACTACTAACACTGATAGACGAAAAGATAATGAGTTTATGACACTAGTTCTTACACAAGGAACAGAAACAAATATTTCAGAACACATTATTACAATCATTGGTGATAAATATACAACACAGCAATTGGGAATGGAATCTGGTTTGGGTGACTTGTGTTTGCATGCAAACATATCATCACTCGTTATTATTGTTTCTTTCTTCCACCTCTTTTTGTCCACGCAGGTTCTCAATGATGCCTGGACAGAATTCATTCATATTTGGTACAATGTTGTGCCTCCACTAAAAAAAAATTTCAAAATGGCTGCCATTTTCAAGATGGCTGCCAAGTTACGTCAGTGTTTTGAATTTGTCCGATTTCCATAAAAATCTTAAAAACTCAAACATGCCTTAATAGAATTCATTAATATTTGGCAAAAAGTTGAATCATCATGCATCAAAAAAATTCAAAATGGCCGATATTTCAAAGATGGCCGCCAAAATATGTAAAAATTTCAACTTTGACCAATTTCAACGAATATTGATTTCTATGTAGATTTTGACGCTGCGAACAAGGTGGAATCATCAAATTGGCTGCCAGAGGCGACATCAGCTATGGCTTGCAATTGCAAATCTAGTTATTATTCCGCTTTTTTTCTTTATTCTCGTCCGGATGAACTTGTCCGAACAAGATCTCGGAGACCGTTTGACATAGAACTTTGAAACTTTGTAGGATGTTGGCCCCATATATCTAGTTGTGCCTAAAACAAAAATTTTTGAAAAGGGGGTTTATTAAGGGTACATTTGGGGGCTCAAAAAGGGGTGGGGTCTGCAATGTTAACCCTATGGGAAAATGAAATTTTGGATATTTTTCACCCTATTTCTCACTGCATCTCAAAAAGTTTTAATACTAGCTTCATGGAACTCCATAGGAAAGGTGTTTTTGATGTAAGAAAGGGTTCTACAGCATTGGAACTTTCAAAATAATTTCGGTTGTCATGGAAACCAAACAAAAAATGGAAATTTTTAGAAAATAATAGTTTATGCTAATGATTATATTATGATCACAGCAATACATATCACATATGTTATAAGGGGAACCCCTGCCCAAATTTTCTTTTGAAAGAGGTCTGAAATTGGGTTTAATGGACAAAAGAGCTATTTGTTGCCATCGAAACAAAACCAGAAACTATTTTTTTTGGAAAAATTAGGTTTTCTGACAAAAAAGAAGGAATTTTGAGAAATATGTATTACATAGCTTTTAAGGGAAACCCCTGCCCAAATTTTTTTTGGAAAGGGTCTGAAATTGGGTGAAGTGGACAAAAGAGCATACGTTGTAAGGAAACAAAACCATAGAACCATTGAGTTTTCTGATTAAAAACAGGAATTTTGAGAAATATGTATTACATAGGTTATAAGGGGAACCCCTGCCCAAATTTTCTTTGGAAAGACGTCTGAAATAGGATGTAATGGATAAAAGAGCATTTGGTTGCCATGGAAACAAAAGCTGAAACTTATTTTTTTTAAAAATGAGGTTTTCTGATAATAAGAAGGAATTTTGAGAAATATGTATTACATAGCTTATAAGGGGAACCCCTGCCCAAATGTTTTTGGAAAGGGTCAGAAAATGGGTGAAATGGACAAAAGAGGACTTTGTTGCCATGGAAACAAAACCAGAAACGTATTTTTTGTTGAAAATTGAGTTTTCTCATAAAAAAGAAATTTTGGGAAATATGTATTCAATAGGTTATAAGGGGAACCCCTGCCCAAATTTTCTTTTGAAAGAGGTCTGAAATTGGGTTTAATGGACAAAAGAGCTATTTGTTGTAATGGAAACAAAACCAGAAACTAATTTTCTGGAAAAATCAGGTTTTCNTTTTTTTTTTTTTTTTTTTTTTGGAAAGGGTCTGTAATAAGGTGTAATGAACAAAAGAGCATACGTTGTAAGGAAGCAAAACCATAACATATTTTTTGTAGAAAAATTGAGTTTTCTGATTAAAAAGAGGAATTTTGAGAAATATGTATTGCATAGGTTTCAAGGGGAACCTCTGCCCAAATTTTCTTTGGAAAGAGGTCTGAAATAAGGTGTAATGGACAAAAGAGCATTTCGTTGCCATGGAAACAAAAGCTGAAATGTATTTTTTTTTTGGTTTAGAAATTGAGTTTTGTGATAAAAAATAGGAATTTTGAGATGTATGAATTACATAGGTAATAAGAGTCACCCCTGCCTAATTTTTTTTTCTAAGGGAGTCTCGTAATGCCTTGAAATCCGATATGGGGGTTCGTTTGGGAGACTTTTGTGTTTCGCTTGCGAACACAGTTATCACTTATTATTATTATTATTCCGCTTCAAAAAATCTTTTGTCCAACCAAATTCTCAGAGACCACTTGTCTAATTATAATGAAACTTCACAGGAAGATAGATCACCACCAAAAGATGTGCACTTGGGTGTTGAAATTTTCCAAATGATCACCATCATTGGTCACTTTGAACTTTGACCCCAAATCTTATTATTGGATTAACTCGGAAACTGTAACAGATAGCTAAAACAATGTAAAGACAAAAATGTTAGCTAGGTCATGACCGACATTTTTTACATTAAGACCAAACCTCTATGGTCAACCGTTCAGGAGTTATGCCCCTTGAAAATTTCACCATATCTTTTAAGTAGGTTTTTCTCGAAAACGGTAAGAGATAGAAACCTGAAACCTTTTCCATTCATCTTAGGTGATATGTGTTACATTTAAAACTGCCAAGGTCAAAGGTCATTGGTCACTTTGAACTTTGACCCTTGATCTTGTCATTGGATTAACTCATAAACTATAATAGATAGCTGATAACGTGTAAAGGCAAAAATTTGTATCTTGCTAAGATCTACATTTGTTATATTTGGTCCAAAATTATTGGACCAACCGTTTTGGGCCTATGGACCAAAAACCGATTTTGATGTCCGATTTTGGGGTTTTTTGCTTATAGCTCAAATACCATTGAAGATACAAAAAGACATTCAACATACAAAATGTTCAGGAAAACAGGATCTTCAAAATGAGGTCAGGGTCAAAGGTCAAGGTCACACCCGCATAACTTTATTTCATGTTAATGTATCAATAAATAAACATATTAAAGCTTGGAATGTTGGTTTCATCGATGAATCAATATTAAATGAAAACATAATGACGCAACTGTCTTTCTGACGCAATCCAGAAATATTTTGACCTGTGAATCAAAGCACTAATAGCACTGATAGACGAACACATAATGAGTTTAAGAATAAGTACTGGAAACAAAAATTCCAGAACACATTATTACAATCATTTGTGATAAATATAAACACAGCATTTTTTCAAAGAGCAATTGAGTATGGAATCTGGTTTGGGTGACTTGTGTTTGCATGCAAACATATCATCACTCGTTTTTCATTATTATTATTATTTTCCATTGAATTTTTTGACCTTTGTCCAAACAATATCTCAGAGATGGGTATTCCAAACTTAATGAAACATGGCACCAATGTGGACAACCACCCCAAGATGTGCAAGAAGGTCTTTGAATTGGTCACTTTGAACTTTGACCTCAAATCTTGTGATTGAAATATCTCGGAAACTGTAAATGATAGCTGATTAATTGTTAGGCAAAATGTTTATTAGGTCATGACGGACCTTTGTTACATTTGGACCGAAGTTATATGATGCACCGTTCAAATCTACATTTGTCACATAGGGTCCNTTTTTTGCTGATAGCTCAAATACCATTGACGATACAAAGAGACATTAAATACAAAAAATGTTGAGAAAGATGTGACCTTCAAAAGGAGTTCAAGGTCATGGTCAAAACTTTTATTTAACGTAAAGGTATCAATAAATGTACATATTAAGCTTAAATTGTTAATCATTATGACGCAACTTCCGGGAAAGAGCTAGAAATTGTTTTTGAACAATTGACGTAATGGTTTTCTCAAAAATGGGTGGTCAAAATTCAATGAAACTGATGTATTTCAATGTAATTCAAAATTTTTATATAATTACACACCATAGAGGCCTTACTTCATAATATGAAAATAGGAATGATTTTTCTGATGCAATCACAAAGTGTTTATAGGTTAATCATAACTACCAATATCAATGATGGACAGAATCATGTTGAGTTTTAAATCATAATTCTTAAATTGAGGATTCATTCTTCTTTCAAAGAACATTAAAGAATTAATTCTGATTGGGCGACTTCTGTGTTTGCTTGCAAACACATTATCACTCGTTATTATTATTCTGCCTGAAAAATCATCTTGTCCAACCAAATTCTCAGAGATCACTTGCCCAATCATAATCAAACTTCACAGGTAGATAGATCACTACCCAAAGATGTGCACTTGGGTGTTGAAATTTTCCAAATGACCACCATTATTGGTCACTTTGATTTTTGACCCCAAATCTTATTATTAGATTAACTCGGAAACTGTAACAGATAGCTAATACAACTTAATGACAAAAATGTTAGTTAGGTCATGCCCAACATTTGTTACATTAAACAGAAACTCTATGATCAACCGTTCAGGAGTTATGACCCTTGAAAATTTCATCATATCTTTTAAGTATGGTTTCTCGAAAACGGTAAGAGATAGAAACCTGAAACCTTTTCCATTCATCTTAGGTGATATGTGTTACATTTAAAAATGCCAAGGTCAAAGGCATTGGTCACTTTGAACTTTGACCCAAGACCTTGTTATTGGATTATCTCAGAAACCATAATAGATAGCTGATTAAATGTAATGGAGAAAATGTGTATCTTTTTGAGATCTACATTTGTTACATAGGCTTTTTTGCTTATAGCTCAAATACCATCGAAGATACTAAAAGACATTCAACGTACAAAATGTTCAGGAAGTCTGGACCTTCAAAATGAGGTCAAGGTCAAAGGTCAAGTATTATGTATAAAGTATTAAGCTTAAATTGTTGATCAATGATGAGAATATTTTGACGCAACTTCCGGGAAAGACCTAGAAATTGTTTTTGAACAATTGACGTAATGGTTTTCTCAAAAATGGGTGGTCAAAATTCAATGAAACTTATATGTATTTCAATGTAATTTAAAATTTTGATATAATTACCCACCATAGAGGCCTCACTTCATAATATAAAAAGAGGAATGATTTTTCTGATGCAATCACAAAGTGTGTATAGGTTAATCATAACTACCAATATCAATGATGGACAGAATCACGTTGAGTTGTAAATCCATAATTCTTAAATCGAAGACTCAGTGTTCTTTCAAAGAACATTAAAGAATTAATTCTGATTGGGCGACTTCTGTGTTTGCTTGCAAACACATTATCACTCGTTTTTTATTATCATTATTCTTCAATGAATTTTTTGAACTTTGTCCAAACAATATCTCAAAGATAGGTAGTCCAAACTTAATGAAACTTGGCACCGTTGTGGACAACTACCCCAAGATGTGCAAGAAGGTCTTTGAATTTCAAAAAATGACCACCGTCATTGGTCACTTTGAACTTGGACCTCAAACCTTGTGATTGGATTATCTCGAAAAGTGTAAAAGATAGCTGATAATATGTCATGACAAAAATGTTTATTAGGTCCTGACGGACATTTGTTACATTGGACAGAAAATATATGATGAAACGTTCATGAGTTATGCCCCTTGGAAATTTCGTCATATCTTTAAATATGTTTTTTCTCGGAAACGGTAAGAGATAGAAACCTAGAACCTTTTCCATTCAACTTAGGAGATATGTTTTACATTTAAAAATGCCAAGGTCAAAGGTCATTGGTCACTTTGAACTTTGACCTCAGACCTAGATATTGGATTATCTCAGAAACCATAATAGATAGATGATTAAATGTAATGGGGAAATGTGTGTCTTGTTGAGATCTAGATCTACATTTGTTACAGGGGTCTAAAATTATTGGACCAACGGTTTTGGGCCTATAGACCAAAACCGGTTTTTGATGTCCGAATTTAGGTTTGTTGCTTATAATTCAAATACCATTGAAGATACAAAAAGACATTCATCATACAAAATGTTCAGGAAGACGGGACCTTCGAAATGAGGTTAAGGTCAAAGGTCAAGGTCACACCCCCACACTTTATTTCATGTTAAAGTATCAATAAATACATATTAAGCTTAAAAAGCATCGATTAATAAATAATGAAAACATTATGACGTAACTTTCTTACGCAATTCAGGTTAATTTACCTGTGATTCAAAGCACTAACAGCACTGATAGACGAAAATATAATGAGCTTAAGAAACTAATTCTTACATGAGGAATAAAAAAATATTTCAGAACAAATTATTACAATCATTGGTGGTAAATATGCAATACAGCATTTTTTTAAGAGCAATTGAGTATGGAATCTGGTTTGGGTGACTTGTGTTTGCATGCAAACATATCATCACTCGTTATTAAGTCACCCAATCGAAGTTTGGTGACTTATTGATTTTACTCTGTTTCTTATTAAGTCACCCAAACGCAGTTTGGTGACTTATTGTTTTTACTCTGTTTCTTATTAAGACGCCAAAACAAAGTTTTGTGTTTGCACCGTTTCTTATTATTATTATTTTTCCGCCTCTAAAAATCATCTTGTCCAACCAAATTCTCAGAGACCACTTGTCCAATCTGAATCAAACTTCACAGGAAGGAAGATCACGACCCAAAGATGTGCACTTGGGTGTTGAAATTTCCCAAATGATAACCGTCTTTGGTCACCGTGAACTTTGACCCCAAATCTTATTATTGGACAAACTCGGAAACTGTAAAAAATAGCTGTTAAAATGTAATGACAAAAATGTTAGTTAGGTCATGACGGAAATTTCTTACATTTAGATCAAAATTCTATGGTCAACCGTTCAGGAGTTATGACCGTTAAAAGTTTCGTCATATCTTTTAAGTCGGGTTTTCTCGAAAACTGTTAGAGATAGAAACCTGAAACCTTTTCCATTCAACTTAGGTGATATGTGTTACATTTAAAAATACCAGAATCAAAGGTCATTGGTCACTTTGAACTTTGACCCTAAACCTTGCTTTTGTAACAACTCTTAAACCATAGTAGATAGCTGATTAAATGTAATGGCAAAAATGTGTGTCTTGTTAAGATCTTCATTTGTTGCATTGGTCCAAAGTTATTTAATCATTTCTTGCTATTTAAATGAATGAAAATTACTTCATTATAAAAAATCATTTGTGGTTTGACATTGATAACCTTAACGTCAACTGAAATAAGAATTTTATTTGTGGTGTAGGTGATGACAGGTATATAAATATATTTAAATAATCGGAGAAATATAAACCATCTGTTCTAATTAACTAGTTAAGATTATAAAATATTTTTACCTAAAACAACCAGTGTTACGCATGTGGCATTTATCAACTTTAGATTTGACAGTTTAATTACTGGTAGTCTAAAGCTGAATAATTGATACTGATAAAACTTTATGTAACCAAAAAATACCATGTAATATCTAATGAAATGAATGATTATATTTTATGACGAAACAGGATATGAAGTTTTCATCTTGAATCAAAACACGACTAACACTGTTTGATAAAAACATAATGAGTTGAAGACACAAATTCTTACATGATAATAAAAAAGGAAATTATTTCAGAACACATAAATCATTGGTGAAAAATTTACATCAAAACATTTTTATTATTATTATTCCTCAATGGATTTTACAAACTTTGTCCAAACTTTATCTCAGAAATGGATAGTCATAATGACACAACTTTCTGAGGCAATCCTTGTAAATTTTGACCAGTTAATCAAAGCACTAATCGCACTGATAGACGAAAACATCATGACTTTAAGAAACTAATTCTTAAATGAGGAATAAAAAAATATTTCAGAACAACTTATTACAATCATTGGTGGTACATATACAACACAGCATTTTTTTCAAAGAGCAATTGAGTATGGAATCTGGTTTGGGCGACTTGTGTTTGCATGCAAACATATGATCACTCGTTATTATTATTATTCCTCAATGGATTTTTCAAAGTTTGTCCAAACACTATCTCAGAGATGGGTATTCCAAACTTAATGAAACATTGCACCAATGTGGACAACCACCCCAAGATGTGCAAGAAGGTCTTTGAATTTCCAAAATGACCACGGTCATTGGTCACTTTGAACTTTGACCTCAAATCTTGTGATTGGAATATCTCAAAAACTGTACATGATAGCTGATTAATTGTTATGGCAAAATGTTTATTAGGTCATGACGGACCTTTGTTACATTTGGACCGAAGTTCTATGATGCACCGTTCAAGAGTTATGCCCCTTGAAAGTTTCGTCACCTCTTTTAGCACGTTTTTTTCTCGAAAACGGTAAGAGATAGAAACCTGAAACCTTTTCCATTCAATTTAGGTAATATGTGTTACATTTAAAAATGTCAAGGTCAAAGGTCATTGGTCACTTTGAACTTTGACCCTAGACCTTGTCTTTGTAATAACTCATAAACCGTAATAGATAGCTAATGAAACGTAATGGCAGAAATGTCTGTCTTGTTAAGATCTACATTTGTTACTTGGGTACAAAATTATCGGACCAATCGTTTTCGGTTTATGGGCCGAAAACCGATTTTGATGTCCGAATTTTGAGTTTTTTTGCTTATAGCTCAGATACCATTGAAGATACTAAAAGACATTCAACGTACAAAATGTTCAGGAAGTCTGGACCTTCAAAATGACGTCAAGGTCAAAGGTCAAGGTCACAGCCCTATAGCTTTATTTCACATTAAAGTATCAATAAATGCACATATTAAGCTTTGAGTGTTGGTTTCATCAATGAATCAATAATGAAACCATAACGACGCAACTTCCTTTCTGATGCAATCCAGTACATATGCTTATGAAGTGTTAACCTGTGAATCAAAGTACTACTTACACTGATAGACGAATAGATAATGAGTTTATGACACTAGTTCTTACATAAGGAATATAAAAACAAATTATTACAATCATTGGTGATAAATATACAACACAGCAATTTTTCAAAAAGTAATTGTATATGGAATCTAGTTTGGGTGACTTGTGTTTGCATGCTCGTTATTATTATTATTCCTCAATGGATTTTTCAAACTTTGTCCAAACATTATCTCAGAGATGGGTATTCCAAACTTAATGAACCTTGGCACCAATATAGACAAACACCCCAAGATGTGCAAGAAGGTCTTTGAATTTCCAAAATGACCACGGTCATTGGTCACTTTGACCTTTTTAACTGTAAATGATAGCTGATTATTTGAAAGGCAAAAATGCTTATTAGGTCATGACGGACCTTTGTTACATTTGGACCGAAATTCTATGATGCACCGTTCAAGAGTTATGCCCCTTTTTAGTTTCGTCACCTCTTTTAGCATGTTTTTTCTCGAAAACGGTAAGAGATAGAAACCTGAAACCTTTTCCATTCATCTTAGGTGAGATGTGTTACTTTTAAAAATGCCAAGGTCAAAGGTCATTGGTCACTTTGAACTTTGACCCTTCACGATGTTATTGGATTATCTCATAAACTGTATTGGATAGCTGATAACATGTAATGGCAAAACTGCATCTTGTTAAGATCTACATTTGTTACATTGGGTCCAAAATTATTGGACTAACCGTTTTGGGCCTATGGACCAAAACCCGATTTTTGATGTCTGATTTCGGGTTTTTTGCTTATTGCTCAAATACCATTGAAGATACAAAGACATTCAATACAAAAAATGTTAAGGAAAATGTGAACTTCAAAAGGAGGTCAAGGTCAAAGTTCAAGATCATGGCCAAAAACTTTTATTTCACATTAAAGTATCAATAAATGTACATATTAAGCTTTAATTGTTGATCAATGATGAGAATATTATGACGCAACTTCCGGGAAAGACCTAGAAATTGTTTTTGAACAATTGATGTAATGGTTTTCTCAAAAATGGGAAGTCAAAATTCAATGAAACTGATATGTATTTCAATGTAATTTAAAATTTTGATATAATTACACACAACAGAGGAAGTGCCTTACTTCATAAAATATAAATATAAATGATTTTTCTGATGCAACCACAAAGTGCGTACAAGTTAATAAAAAATGCTGATATCACTGATAGACAGGATCAAGATGAGTTTTAAATCCTTAATTCTTAAATCGAGGACGCATTGTTTTTTCAAAGAACATTAAAGAATTAATTCTGGTTGACTTCTTTGTTTGCTTGCAAACACATTATCACTTGTTCTTATTTTTTAGCTTCTTCCGTTTTCCGCCTCCAAATTGTCCGAACGATTTCTCAGAGACCAGTGAACCAAACTTCAGGAAACTTCATGGCATGATAGATATGGATCCAAAGATGATCCTCAACTTCTCGGAATTTCAAAAATGGCGACCGTTGCCATGAAAACGGTAAAAAAGGCGGGAAAATCAAAGTGCTCAGAATTGGATAAAATTTAACAGGAAGTTTGCCTTGCATGTGTAGAATTTGGTGCCAGTCTCCAAGACTTCAAAATGGCGACCGTTGCCATGGAAACTGTGAAAAAGGCGGGAAAATCAAAGTGCTCAGAATTGGATGAAATTTTGCAGGAAGGTTGCTTTACATGTTTAGAATTGGGTTCCGGTCTCCAAGACTTCAAAATGATTATGGTTGCCATGGAAACTGTAAAAGGCGGGAAAATCCCAGTGCTCAGAATTGAATGGAATATGACAGGAAGGTTGTTTAAAATCTGTGGATCTCATCTAAAGCCTTTGAATTCTGATATGGGAGTTCGTTTGGGAGACTTCTTGCGTTTGCATCCAAACACAATTAATTCTAGTTATTATTATTATTCCTCAATTGATTTTCAAACTTTGTTTAAACATTACCTCAGATATGGGTATTCCAAACTTAATGCAACATGGCACCAAGGTGGACAACTACCCGAAGATGTGCAAGAAGGTCTTTGAATTTCCAAAATGACCACGGTCATTGGTCACTTTGAACTTTGACCTAAAATCTTTTGATTGGAATATCTCGAAAACTGTAAATGATAGCTGATTAATTGTTATGGCGAAAATGTTTATTAGGTCATGACGGACCTTTGTAACATTTTGACCGAAATTCTATGATGCACCATTCAAGAGTTATGCCCCTTGAAAGTTTCGTCATATCTTTTAGCATATTTTTTCTCGAAAACTGTAAGAGATAGAAACCTGAAACCTTTTCCATTCAACTTAGGTATATGTGTTACATTTTTAAAAATGCCAAGGTCAAAGGTCATTGGTCACTTTGAACTTTGACCCTAGACCTTGTCATTGGATTAACCCATAAACCGTAATAGATAGCTGATAACATGTAATTGCAAAAATGTGTGTCTTGTTAACATCTACATTTGTTACATGGGGTCCAAAATTATTGGACCAACCGTTTTGGGCCCATGGACCAAAAACCAATTTTTATGTCCGATTTTGAGTTTTTTTAAATATAGCTCAAATACCATTGAAGATACAAAAAGAACATTCAACATACAAAATGTTCAGGAAGACTGGACCTTCAAAATGTGGTCAAGGTCAAAGGTCAAGGTCACAACCCATAACTTTTCTTCATATTAAAGTATCAATAAATACACATATTAAGCTTGGAATGTTGGTTTCATCGATGAATCAATAATGAAAACATTATGACGCAACTTTCTTTCTGACGCAATCAAGAAATATTTTGACCTGTGAATCAAAGCACTAATAGCACTGAAAGATGAAATCATAATGAGCTTGAGATACTAATTTTTACATTAGAAATAAAAACATATATTTTAGAACACATTATTACAATCATTTGTGATAAATATACAACACAGCATTTTTTCAAAGAGCAATTGAGTATGGAATCTGGTTTGGGTGACTTGTGTTTGCATGCAAACATATCATCACTCGTTATTATTATTCTTCAGTTTTCCGCCGCGACTTTGTCCGCCAGATTTCTTGGACACTAGTGATCCAATATTGATGAAACTTCACAGGATCATAGAACCCCTTCCCAAGATGTGCAGTCAAGTCTTGGAATTTTCACAAGAGGCACCGGTTCCCATGAAAACAGCAAAAAAAGGCGGGAAAATCAAAGTGCTAAGAATTGAATGAAATTTTACAGGAAGGTTGCCTAACATGTGTAGAATTGGGTACCGGTCTCAAAGACTTCAAATTTGCAAATGTTGCCATGGAAACGGTAAAAAAGGCGGGAAAATCAAAGTGCTCAGAATTGGATGAAATTTTACAGGGAGGTTTCCTTACATGTTTAGAATTGGGTTTTAGTCTCCAAGACTTCAAAATGGTGACCGTTGCCATTGAAACGGTAAAAAGGCGGGAAAATAAAAAGTGCTCAGAATTGAAAGAAATTTGACAGTAAGGTGTTTTGAAATTCATGGATTTCATCTAAAGCCTTTGAATTCTGATATGGGAGTTCGTTTGGAAGATTTCTTGTGTTTGCATCCAAACACAATTAAAACTAGTTATTACTAAGTCTCCGAAACGAAGTTGGGAGACTTATTGTTTTTGTTGCGTTTCTTATTATTATGTCGCCCCAAACGTAGTCGGGACGACATATTGTTTTTGGTCCGTTTCTTTGTTATTATTATTCTTTCTTTCTTCCAATGATTTTTGTCCGCTTATTTTCTCAAAGATGCCAGGACAGAATTCATTCAAACTTGGCACAAAGTTGGATTACCATGAGGAGATGTGCATGGACCGACAAAAATTTTCAAAATGGCCGCCATTTCCAAGATGGATGCCGATTTACGATTGACTAATTTTGGACATTTTTTGTTGTTTTTCAAAAAGTAAGATGCACAGATGGATGAAAGTTTATGGAAAGCATCTGCCTATTGTTGAGCAGCTTCTTCATAATTTTGGTCGCGATCAGAAAAACAACAAGGCCGCCATTGCCAAAAATAGATTAGCATTGAACACTATTGGGAAATCATTTTCAGGACTTTTTTCAGGTAATGGTTTGATGTAATCAAATGACACTTGGCAGTTAGTTGTATCACCATAAGGGAGATTGCAGGCACCAATTTTTTTTCAATAGAGCCGCCATTTCCAAGATGGCAGCCATTTTACGTCAAAATTTTAACTTTGTCCGATTTCAATGAAAATTTATTTCTAGGTAGATTTTGATGCAGCGAACAAAATGAAATCATCGAATTGGCTGTCAGGGGCGACATCAGCTATTGCTTGCAATTGCAAACCTAGTTACTCTTCTTTCTTTCTTCTCGTCCGGATGAATTGTCCGAACCAGATCTCAGAGACTATTTCACCTACAGCTTTCAAACTTTGTAGGATGTTAGCCCCATATATCTAGTTGTACAACATGCAAAAATATTTCAAAAGGGGGTTTATTAAGGGTACATTTGGGGGTTCAAAGAGTGGTGGGGTCCTCCATGTTAACCCTATGGGAAAATGAAATTTTGAATTTTTTTCACATTTTTTTTTACTGTATCTTAAAAACTATTTACTGTAACTCCACGAAACTTGATAGGGAAGATGTGATCCATGTAAGAAAGGGTTCCAAGTGATCGGAAATTCAAAAATTAATTCCGTTGCCATGGAAACCATTCAAAAAAGTCGAAATTTTGAGAAAACGTATTTATTATTGATAATTGTATTTTCATTACAGCTATATGTATTATTTTTAGGTTATAAGGGGAACCACTGCCCAATTTTTTTTGGAACCAGGTTTAAAATTGGTGGTAATGGATACTGGAACATTTGGTTGCCATGGAAACCAAACCAGAAAACTTTAATTTTGAGAAAAACGTGTTTTATGCTGTGTGTTATGTTTCGATTTCAACTATATGTATACAGCAAATTATAAGGGGAACCCCTGCTCAAATTGTTTTTGAAAGGGGGTTTTATAATGCCAAGGAATCCGATATGGGAGTTCGTTTGGGAGACTTTTGTGTTTTGCTTGCGAACACAGTTATAACTTGTTATTATTAATATTATTACGCTTTCTTTCTTTCTTCCACATCTTTTTGTCCGGCTTTTATCTCAATGATGCCTGGACAGATAACGGCAGTAGAATACCGAAGGAACAAAGCACAAGATTACACAAATCAAAGTCCAGAGACAAGGCAAAAGCAAGAACACCAAAAGACGGAACCACAGATATCATTCATATTTGGTACAAAATTGGATCACTATCTGGAGTGATGCATGAGAGCAATTTTTACGAAAAATTCGAAATTCGTCGAATTTTAGCAAAAATCTAAATTCTCTCAATCATGCTTTGATAGAATTCATTCATATTTGGTACAAAGCTGGATCACTATCTGGAGGTGGGTATGCAAGGAAATTTTTTTTCAACATGGCTGCCCTTTTCAAAGATGGCCACCGAAATACGTAAAAATTTCAACTTTGTCCGATTTCAACGTAAATTGATTTCTAGGTAGATTTTGACACCGCGAACAAGATGGAATCATCCAACATTCTTGTTTATTCTACATGAATGCAAAGAACATTGCCAAAACAAATTAAAAACGCGAATTTTTCAACATTGGTTTTCAGTTTTTCGAGTAAATGGCATTACACTTTCATCATTTATATATATTGGCAAACACAAATACCAAATCAAAAATGAGAAAGGGGAAATTCCACAACCACGGCAATTAATATCCGACACGAATGGCCAATCAGTAAATGAGAGAAGAGGACAGGTTTGACGAAAGATGGAAATCGGCACTGAATTTCAATTTTGCTTAAATTCTTACTATAGAAATTTTCTATAATAATTCAATTTCATAATCAAAAATATTTCGATCATTATCATGTTATTTAGCCTATTTCCAAACTTGTTCACATTGAAATATCAGTTTTATCAGAAAATGGTATTATTGTGTCATTTTACATGAAAATTATAGAAAAAATGGCATAAAGTACATGTACATTGTACCCTCTAATCCAAAAATTATAGATCAAAGACCTGTAATAGGATTATGTCAACACAATGACGGCAAGTAAAATCGGATCGTATGTTGTGGCCAAAGTTATTTTGTTCAAAATATGTACTGGAATGGACTGGAAATGTCATATTACTTTAGTTTTTCCTCTTGATGACAAAGTTGTGTGTAATACATAATATCGTATATTGTTTTGGGAAGAGATTTTCCCCAGATTTTGAAAGGATTAAGAGAAAAATTGTAAGTTAATAAATTGACCATTCGAAAACATTTTTCCTTCCTCGAATTTCTTCTAACACGAGTTAGAATGTGTGAGATTTGACATGAATTAGAGTCGAATTTATAAAACTATAAAACTATAACAGAGATGTCACTTGACTCACTTGAGAGACGAGCCTATTTTAACGCCCGTTTAAATGAGCTGCGTGCTTCGGCAAATACATGTACATGTATTTTGCGTAAGATTCTTTCAAATTCTGGTTTTTGTGGGTCGAATAGTAACGGTGTTGCTATATTAATTTTTTAGAAATGATAATATATTTTGTAACATACAGTATAAAAATAAAAACATTTTTCACGTCCCTGTCTCGATTAAGAAATTCAACGCGCCTTTCGTGTGGTTATAGGTCAAAGATATAAAGAATCTACCACCAGGAGTAATGCGAGACAGCAGAATCTCATACACCCGAGGGTAAGTTTTCTTGTCTCGTACAAAGCTTGCCGAGTCCGAGATTATTGAAATCTTACACGATAGTGTCTGAGATTCTTTTGTCTAGCACTTCTACTTGTGTTTTATTTTATTTCTCGGTGTATTCACCCTAAAACATACTGAAATCCACACAGATATCGTCCCCTTTTCGTCTGTTTACGCAAGTTACGTCCCTTTTGTGGTGTCATAAAATCTGGAATGCATACTGGAGCCCCAGGACCAGAGCGAGAAATTTTTCAAAAAGATGATTTTTCTCGTATTTTCATAAGAAATTTTACTCCAAATGAATAAACATTTTTAAATTACGTAGGTGCAATACACTTTTGATCAGAGGACAGGTGTTGACTATGGGCCCTAATGTCCAATACACTATATTTTCCGATAAACTGCACCTGATTTTTTTTTCTTGAATGAGTGTAAGACAATCTCACGCCGCTAAAAATAGGAACTGATGTGTCTCAAAAGTAAGAAAGTGTTCTGTGCATCAGCTCTTCTTTTACAAGCATTACCTATTAATTGCAAATGGATTAGAAAAAATACGATTATCCTTTTGAGTTTGCGTTTATTGAATCGCTTATCTAATTTCACGATTATATAAATTAGACAATTTTATGCAGTCATTTTCCTCTGATGGGGGTGGGGGAGTTGTGTTCCCCAAATATTTATTTCCAAAAATTTTCCGATTAGAAATTGTATTTTTCAATCACTTTATTTAAAGGGCAAGATTACGTACATTGGTTTGAGAATTTGGAATTTTCAAACCTCACTGCTCAATTTATCTTAAGTTTAACCTTCCCAAGACCATACCTGTCGTGAAAGGCACATTAAACCTGCTCTACATTATATCAAATTTTCATCATATATTTAAAGCCTTCTAAGAGATTCCCGTTGTGTCGGGGAAAGCCATCTATAAATACTTACCACGACGTCACAACATTGCGCAAAAAATGTCATTGGGAATTCCACTCCTTTAAGTGATCTAAAATAACACCTGCTCAATTGGCCTTGGTAATGAAATAAACCTAATATATCCATGTTTAAATGGGTGTATCATTCATCGAATTTCCTCGAATAGTTTTAAAGGTGCAAGAATACAAAGTCTATCTTAAATTAAAAAGGTCTTTTTTCTCATATGCTCCAACTCTGATTGGTTGAATTTGTGGTTTGATACCTTAACTTGATATGAAAACATCCCCCTCTGTAATTGCTGCACTTAATCATGTTCTTTAGTTAATTTTCAAATTGTATATAGAAAAATATCCTTTTCTGAATTTTTCCCTCCTTTACATCACTATTCAGAAAGTAACAGATTTAGTGTTTTCAGTGCTTAGATTAAACACAACTAACTCATAGATGTTAAACATGTACACAAAACCAAAAATACTTCTTTTATGTAATGAATCTCATCCCATGTTTAATACTAAGCCCTTAGAGTATTTTAATATCAAAATGAAGCTGCAAATGTTCAAAGATGCCTTTAAAATACAAAATGTCACCCTCCCGAACTTTGAGAAGGTGCTTCTGAGGTAAATTTGTGCACTTGAAATGGTCTTTGCTTTCTTTGTGGTCATACAAATAGCATTCTAAATGCAGAAATTGACGCAAAAGGGCCAAGAAGACAGGGAAAAAAACAGTTTTATTTTTTGAGCTTCTGAAGAATATTAGGTTTATGGGTTAGCCTAAAAGCCCGATATGAATAGGTACAATAATAGTATTAAAACTACTGAAAATCCAATCGGGTGTATTTATTTCCCTTCGGGTGATTAAATATTTAATATTTAAAGAAAATAGCATAATAAAATAAATGCAAATTTATGAAAAGTGTGGCAAAGTCAAAAATGTTTTCTCAAAATCAGATGATAACTTTTGACTTGGCTCTTGTTTTGACACTGTGGACTCTAAAATGACATTTTTACACTGTTTAGTAGAGGAACAGCATGATATTTTTTATTTCTGAGGTTCATGTTAATATCAAACTGCATATATAAGTTCCATTCCTGCTTAAAAAATTAATGTTTACACAGACAGAGTTTTATATGAGGCACCTCAGTCGGAGTTGTCACGTTTGTTCGAGACACCGATCGACATGTAATTTGTAAAAACATATATTAAAAACGGTAACAAATTCTTTTGTAAAATCAGCCTGCATTTGATGTTTTCAAACTATTTTACCCAGTTAACCCTTCTTATTTTGCACAAAATCATTAAAGTGGCCTAAACGTGGCATTTCAGAGTCAAAATACCGAAAAATTACAGAACAGTTTTTTGGCCAAAATTGTGGCAACAGCTGGCTAAAACTTCAATCTTTACCTCAAATTCATCATATATACATGTTTTGCATCAGTTTAGGCTATTAACAACTTTTTAAGACATGTTTCAAAATTTTCGCAAATTTTGTCTTAAGGTGTGAAACCACCAATTCATTACTTTAACATTTTCAACTAAAATTTGGAATTATCAAACCTCCCTGGACAATTTATCTAAAGTTTTACCTTCCCAAGACCATACCTGTCGTGAAAGGCACATACCTGCTGTACATTATATCAAATTTTCATCATACCTCGGTGTGTCGGGGAAAGCCACCTATAAATACTTACCAAGACGTCAAAACATTGCGCAAAAATAGTCATTGGGAATTCCCCTCCTTTATGTACCTTCTCAGTTGACCTTGGTATTGAAATAAACCTTATATATAAATGTTTAAATATCGAATTTCCTCCAATAGTTTTAAAGGTGCAAGAATACAAAGTCTATCTTTAGATTCAAAAGGTTTATTTTCTCATACGTTCCAACTCTGATTGGTTGAATTCATTGGTGGTTTAACAATACTCACGGGCATGAAATCGTTTATCGAGAAAATGCACGTGAAGGTAATGGAGGTCAAGTATTGCATGTGATGCGTGATGGATTAGGCAACGGTTCGTGAAGGACGTTTTATCAAAGTATTGAAGGTCAGTAATTATTTCATTATATCCAATTTAAGTAAATAAATTTCTAAAATATAAATATGTCTGTCAAAATAGATCAACAAGACCTATCAATCCATGCTAAATTCATGGTTGGGAAATGCATAGTTTTCTCAACACGTCAAAGGCAGACTCCCTACCACATTTTTAACGTGATATATGGTTACAAAAAGTGTAATTTCGTCTACTATCTTTAAAGAAATATACTTAGTTTTCAAGATATTGATAAACTTTGATATTGCAATAACCAACGAACTCATTCATCTTTACCATGGTACTGTTTGAGGGTTAGAAAAGTATTACGTACCGTGGATTTTTATTGGTTTTGTCCAAGGGTTAGAAAATGGCAATTCCAATCAGCCTCAAATAAGAACTTTTAAAACAATATATACCTCACTGATCATGTTACGGGTGTCACTAGTGGAGCAGGACACGCTTACCCTTCCGGAGCACCTAATGTCACTCCCGGTTTTAATGGGAGTTCACACTATGAGTGCCTTAGTTCTTAATGTCTTTTTTTTATTTCCGTGCATTGTGGCTGTCTCGATCTCACGTCCTTATTTTGTCTTTGTTTTTCTCTGTTGCCATTTTTGCCTTGTCTTTCGACTTTTATTTTTGTAATCATCACTTGTTCCTTCGGTATTTTAGTGCCGGTGTTTTATGCAAATGATATGATTCTTTATACAATATGTATCTACATTGAAAACATAAAAACTGATATTTTCTGGTCGTGAAGGATCATGCCGAACATTGAGCTCGTGAAGAATGCTCGTGAAGGACTAAACCTCTAAAGAGACTAACTTGTAAATTATATAAGACTATTAAAGTATAATAAAACCTTATCTAATCCACATTAGGTAGCGACATAAAAATCATGAAATATTGAATAAGGTAAAATTTCAAGGGCATTGAAAGGCTTATACCTTAGTAAAACCACAACGTCTGGTTAAGCATGATTAAAGTCAAACTAAATTTTATGCAAAATATGCTTATAAAGGATCACAGCTTTATCACAAAGAAGTAAATTTCATACATTTCTCAGTTCAGAATATGAAAAAGAAAATGAATCAGGTTTTTGATTGCGAAAAATAAATGTACAGCTAATGCCGCAATGCCAATAATACGTTTCAAATGATATGAAAATAATATGTGTTTGTAAACTGTTGAGTGTACTATCGGCAAATATAAGAAAATTTAGTTTAAACCGAAGGAGTATCTCCCTCTTACATAGCGCTGTCCTTAGCTGATTTTGGCTTTTCTCTTTAGATACTATGGATAATTTGCTCTCTCTAAGCTTTTACATATTTCGATTTATGGATTTCCAAATGTATTGATTTGATCTGCACTGAAGAGAAATAAGTTGTCGAAATGCGCATATGCAGAAGCTAGATTCACATAACTTCGGTATTTTGTTATTTATTTACATATGCTCCCTTCATCCGTTCACGAATAAATTAAATTGATGAAAACATGAGAGATAATAGATTAACCCTACCGGACGAGCACCGACTAAATAGATTTATAACGGTTGTCTACGTGATAATCCAATGTAAGCTGTTATACATTAAATTTAAAATTGTTCATACGTTTGTGTATACCATGTAGTGTGTATACTTACAGAATGGATGTAAGGCGCTCTAAAAACAAACGGATAACGAAAATACAACGCAAGGGAACCGCTACCATATATTTACCGGATAGTTTTTGAATCATTTCGATCGACTCAAGTTTTGAATATGTTCGAATTTTCTATCGCGGGCATGTACAGTTTTCACCGTATAAAGAATGAACGGAAATACGTTAAAGACCGAATATATATGTTTTCAAACATTTTACTATGCGATAGTGCAAGCGGCGCGGGTCTACATATTCGACACTCCCTGGTGAAAAAAGCATCTATACCAAACATTTTTGCATTTTATCAATTGGTGGCTAGACAATGTAAAAGCCGGATATACTTCCAGACACGTGGTTCCTTGTAGTTATTCTGTACTCATATTTTTATATCTGAATGGGTTTGATGGATTGATTTAAAGAGTTGTAAGCCCAGTGAGCAATTTTTCAGCAATATCAGGACGAGTTATTCATAAAAAACACCGATTATCTAATGATTTATTTTAACCCCGTTTGTCCAGCTTAGACATAACGACTTAAAGCAAGTGAAATGAAGTTTTGTTCTTTCGTATGACCTACGGCGCTTCTAAATAGACCTTCCTCAAATTTGCTGAGGTCTGACACCAAACAATTGCGAGAGTATAGACCTACATGATTTGAGTGTCAGAATATGCAAAAAGTCATTTTTTCTATAGAGCAAATATCACAAAACCGACAGCTTAATTGGAACTGGAAGATTTTGTTGGACTCTGGGGTTGTATTTATGACCTTTCTTCTTATTAAAAATCTTTTAGAGTTGAATGATTTAAGATACCGGGTACAAGGAATTAAAAGTTAAAAACAAAGGCAACCACTTACATAACATATATACGGATGGGCAAGACAATGGGTTAAAAAGTCATTGACTTATGTTTTTCTTACGTGTTTCCCAATTGGCTATATATATTACCACTCATTTTCATCTTTTCGACTATTGAGCAGGATATGCATACTACCCTGATGTAAAATCTCAGTTTCTTGGGGTTCACTCTGGGAGTGCGTCGATTTCTGTGTTTTGTAATTGTCGTTTCTTTCGGTATTCTAATGCATTTTTGTTTTGTTTTGGTTTTTTTTTTTTTTTTTTTTTTTTTTTTTTTTTTTTTTTTTTTTTTTTTTTTTTTTTTTTTTTTTTATTTTTGTTTTTTTGGTTTTCCTTTTTGTTTTGTTTTGTTTTGGTTTTTTTTAATGTTTTTTGTTTTTGTTTTTTTTTTACGTTTTTTGTTTTTTGTTTGTTTGTTTGTTTGTTTATTCAAATCACTGCAGACAAAACCTGAATTAAGGTAAATCTGTAGCATTCTTATCTTGATGAAAAGCCACATGAATGTATCTTTAATAATTCAGATTTTATTAATGTAATGTCTGTCGCTTGAACCTATATTTTGTTTACTGCCAGAGCTTAGAATGACATGACTGAAATTTAACCACTTTTAAGTGGTTTTTTTTTTGTTTGTTTTTTTTTGTTTTTTTGTTTGCATGTTTTTTTTTTTTTTTTTTTTTTTTTTTTTTTTTTTTTTTTTTTTTTTTTTTTTTTTTTTTTTNTTTTGTTTTGTTTTTTTTTAATAGGGGCATATTATCTTGTCTTTATACTTTTATTTCTATTTTAATTATTTAATCGAAGTCTAAATAACTTCTCTCGCTTATACAGGTATACTTGTTTGCATCCTTAATTTGGTTGTCCGATTTTAAGTCATGAATCAAGGACAGGATGACAAAGTTTAATGCAATTTTTTCGCCACAAAATTGTCATTCAGCGTGCAATATTTTGCAGCAATATTGAAGACAACAGAATCAGATGAAAGTCAACTGCTGCACTCATTAAATCCCTATCGATAATATTTCTATGTCTGTCTTCATATCTCTAAGGTCTGAAGTCACTTTTCTCCTGGGAATATAAGACACGTAGAATCCATTTAAACACATAGTAGATCAGTACCCTCTGGTTATATATGATGTTTTTCGCTGTACAGATAAAAAATGTTGGCTTTGTCTAATAGCATTGGTTTAATATGTCGTATAAATTAATTAGACGGATCGTTACTGACGTCAATAGAACCAATTATGGATTTGATTCGCAAAATACATTATTGTCGAATAGAAAATGTGACAATGTTTGTATCACGGGGAATAATTTAAACATAGTGATATGATCGTATCAGCGAATCTATATAGATATAAGCTTTCAATCTCTTTAGAACTTCAGTTATAAAGGCTTCAAGCTTAAGCTTAACCATAAATGACTACAGTTTCATAACTGTTTCATATAACTAACAGGTCTTTCATTTTTATTCAAGATTTTACGGACCTTTAAGTTGCAAAACACCTTATACAGAAGTATATGACATTTCAAGTTAAGAGATAGTAAGAAATGGTATTATTTTATGACTGCAGTAATCAGTTTTGAAGTCTTGTGATGGTTGATTTTTTACAATGTGATTGGCCATCTCAATTATTCTTTGTTTGGACGCAACTGGGACTCCTATACATGTAGTTATTTCTAAATGTCGCTAAGACGAACTTAAAAATTAACAAAATAGCTCAATTGGATAAAGAAGACATGGTTGCCGTCTATCAATGAATTCCACTCAAACCGGTGAAAAGGGCCGTCTTGAACTTACTTTGAGGTATAAGCAAAGCTCATTTTTGAAGGCCTCATGGCGACTTCAAGATGAAGAAAAACTATCATTGTTTGTTTTTACTATGTATATGTAGAGACTGTCTTACTGTGCATTTACTCCATAATCCCTTCGTTGATTATTCATTCAAAGGTCTTATCAAGACAAAAGATCTACACACTACATGACATCAATTCAAATTAAAATTCAACAAAAGAAGTCAATAGAGTGAAAAGTAATGCTTAAAATGAATTTACGCAAAACATTTTAGCTAACATTTCAATAGACAAATACGATACAAGTTATAGTGAAAACATAATTGTAATATTATATAGAGAAAAAATAGTCCAAAAACCTATTACATGTACAAGACCTTTTGTATCATATGTGGCCCGTCTTGAACAAATTTAGTTTATGTAACAATATATTTAAACAAGAATGGAATATTTGGCTAAATATTTAATGTGAAAACAAGTCTTGAATATTTTAGTGTCAATTTATTGTGCAGTATAAATCGTAGAAATTCAAGTCTGTATGTAGACCATGTAATATTGTTTATCAGGAAAAGCTCTTTAATCTTTATGGAATCTACAGGCATACCAACCAATAACTTGACGCGTGACTTCTATAGCATTTTTCACTAGTTATGTATGCATAGCTAGAGACAAACTGATTCATTCCAAGGATATAAAAGGGTGTCATTTTGTGGAGATTTTGTCTCATTAGCTTTTACTCCATATCCCTTCATTGCTTATTTCATTTTGCAACTGTTGGATTTTTTTTTATTTTGCACACTTTTGTGTACGACAATCTTACAATTATTTAAGTGTAGATGCATGTACAAAATTTTGAAACTTATGAATATTTCATTTGTCCAGATTTAAAGTTCGGGCTTCAAATGAAAGGAATTATACTACCCGTACAACAATGAAAGTTTTCACTCTTGCTCAAAAGAATAAACCCGGTGATCAGAAACATATATTTGTCGGAACAGAGGGCAGCTATCATTAGTAATAACAATTTATTAAATTTCAAAAGTTTTATAGATATGTCAAGACTAGATTTCCGCAATCTCTTCCCTAAATTTGGATGTAGAGTAAAGCATTTTCAACTTGTTAGTTCTAAATAAAGAAATTGATGATCAAGCGCTATAAATATGTTGAAAGCAGGTCATTGCCATTCTTATAATACGACCTTATTGGATTTCATAAACCTTATTAGTTTATATAGCCGGAGTGGTTGAGACACAGTGATATTAGGCAGTTATGAAGTTTATCTATCATTTATAGTCCATCGATAAAAGCAGAAAAATGGGCTATACTTGAGTTATTCTCAGAATAAGAAAAGTCATGACATACGACGTCTGTTATTTCAAGTAAGGAACCGTGTGATGGAATGTTTTTATCTTCGAAGTCATCTGAACCAGGAAGTAAAGTATGTTGGTCGTCTGGACATACACCATAAATTCTACATCTCGTTACAGGGAGGTGTCATTTAGTTCCTTAATAACAAGGAGTATTTTTTTGAAAAAATAATATTGGTATTGTTTGTTTGATAATGAAGTTTACTTTGTAGTAAAATTAAAGTGTGTATTTGAAAATTTACAGATTTTTTTTTTCGGAAGAATCTTATTTTATTTGGCAGCAGCATGCTTTTGAAAAAAGGCATAATTTTCCGTAAATTTACATAGTTGCTTCAAATTTCTTACCCCTCTGTGATTGAACTCCACATGCCAGTGTAAAATGTCGGTCAACATATGTCGTGGTTTCCAGGTTTCAACTGGACCGGATGTTATTAAATGTGTATAAGAATAATTTTAGGCCTAAAATATGCTTGCAAGAAAATATTTGGAAAAGTAGTAAGATAGATATATAGTGTATTTAAATTTGGTCTATGGTCGTCTTAGCACCATGTGATGAACGTCTGTATAATGTTATTAAGTTTTGGTTGCTGATACTATTTGTATTTAAAATTTTTTGCGCATTTTAGTAATGCATAAAGTTACTCACATCACATTCAATGAATATCTTGTGGATTTTCCAAAGAAACATGAACTTCATATTTATTTCAATTTGCCTTCGAGAGAGAAGCTACAATAAAAAAAATGCACGATTGTTTGCATGTTCAAAATATCCCTTAAGTTTAAAGTGCTATTTTCAATTTTTTCCATTTGGAAAAATAGAATTTCGGCTTTCATGTATTTAAATGGGTATAACCCTCCAAAAAGTCAGTATATAGACATTTGAATCATCGATGTTGCGGAAAATGCTTCTCCCATGTAGAACATCGCCTGAAATGGACAAAGAATTGATAAAATATTTTAAACAAATGTCAGAAATTAAATATTTCATCTAGATTTGACAGATTTCAATATGTCTATCTCAAAAATGATGATAAACATCTTTCAGTAGATCACAAGTTATTTCGTGATTGCAGCATACCAACACTACACCCAGTGTGACGGGTTTCACATTTGCAGCAGATCATGCATTCCCTTTCGAAACGGTTCACACTCATTTATAGCTGTTTGTATCGTCCTCGTTATTTATGTTGTGTTTCTGTGTGTGATCCTTATATTGCCATGTACTTTGGATTTGTGACTTCTCCCAACCAGTGGTTTTGCTTTGGTATTCATTTGGATATTCAATGATTTTAATTATTTATTTACTTACACCAAATTTTGATATTGCCTTTTTCATAATACCTGGGGTCTAACACAAAAATGTACACCTATACTTATTAATTCTTAATTGAAGAGAGAACACTGCATACTTTTTTACAAGCCAAATATCAAATTTCCAAATTAAATAAAAATGAGTGAAGAAAAGAAATAAGGCCAGATGAAAAATTGTTTTAATAGTGGCACCCGTCACACTATCAGTGAATCAATCCAGGGTGGAGTCAAAACCGCGTATGTGAAATCCGTGAAGACGTGAAATCCAGCTGAAAATGTTTTCGTTTGGGACACATACACGTCATATCTATCAAGGATGTCGCATGAGGTTTCAAAGTCTATGAAAACTGCAAGTTCCGGTTCCTGTTTTTATCATGTTAACTTCCGGCGTGAGAATTGCAAGTTCCGGAGATAAAACACCTAACATTTCCTTAATCACAAAAAGCACTGTTGGTCACAGTCATAATTTTTCTTTCAGATTAAATTATGTATGTAACTGATTGTACTCTAGCAAACTGAAAGTACATCACGGTTGTCAGATATCGTATGATTTCAGCATTTCATCATGAAAATTTAAAAAATGCCTTGATTTTATTTTATTAGGCTTATAGAACTTTTGAATTTCTATACATACTTTTATCAAAATGGGTCTGCTCGAAGCATCCTTTTGATTCATTTTGGTACTTAATGTATGGGGTGTGTCCTATGTCATTCAAAAAACAATGACTATCCAATCAGTTCTAGATTTGACCTGTCACTGATTACAGCCGAGCCGTAATTTTTACACGAAATTCCCTGTGTTAATTGTCTCTTACCTCTCTGTCAAAGTGTTGATAACATAAAATTTACTGTCTGAAATTTACAAAACTGTTTAGATAATGGATTAAAATTAAGTGCATCATAGAAATAGGACAGTAGTCTTGCAAATAAAATTGTATTACATCAAATGAATACTGAATATTCCTTAATATTGTGAAATCAATTAAAAATACATAAAGGATTTTATCATAATTCAGAAACATTATATGAGAGCTAATAAAAAATAGAAAATAGTGGACCCTGTTAAAGAAGTAAATAATTTCGATGAAATTATATTAGAAATATGTAAAAGCAACATTGGGACAGTTTTAAAATAATAGAAAATAGCATAAGTAACAAAAATACCGAAGTTTCGACAATTAAAGCAGGAAGCATGTCTGAATGAAATCATTGTATTGAAAAATAAGTCATTATAAGACAATACGTATATTCAACAATCTGATTGCGTTTACTTAAATTTTTGTAATAAACTGTGTAAATGAATGGCATTTTATTAGAATCACCTAATACTATTTCTATCAGCATTGTTAAAATTACTGATGATCTGGTATTTGTCAATGTGTGATGACAGTATTTACAGTTTGTGTTTAGATAAGTGACACAGTGTTAAGAGATTTTCACTAGTCGAACCATACATTAAGTATTATAATAACCGCATTATAAACTCCTATATAATACAAATACTTATATTTGTCACACGTCAGATTCAGCGTGAGGGAATATGGATTGTATGATTGAAATATTTAAATTTCAAAGCGAAAAAAACTTGGAGAGACAAATAAAAGAAGGCAGGAAATGCTTGCATTTAATATAGAAACCTATTAAAAGTTCCCTCCAATTAAACAGCCTTTTGCTCACCTAAAAACAGGCAGAAAAATAATGGACCAAAAGCCAGCAAATCATGGCTATCGGAAATATGTCATATATGGCTCAAACTCGTTGGCTGTGATAAAAGTTGTAATGAAAAATAATGACCTTCAATGGTTATATGGGTTGGTTTAATTAAGGCTTGCGAATTTCATAGCTATGGTAAAATTTGATGAATAATTCTGACCATATATCATTATTTGTTGGTTGGTTATGACATAAAATGTCATTCTGACCTTATTCTTACAGATTTCATGTGTGTGGAAATAGTTCCACAATTTCACAAGTGATCACTATTTATGATCATTTATGGCTATCTGTGGTCAGTTTGGGTCATATAATGGCATTCTGACTTATTCTTACAGATTTCATGGTTTTGGAAACAGTTTCGATTACTATTTATGATCATATATGGCTATCTGTGGTCAGGCTGGGTCTTATAATGTCATTCTGACCTTATGCTTGCAGATCTCATGGCTTTGGAAATAGTTACGATTAATAATTATGATTATAATGCCTATATTTGGTCAGGTTGGGTCATTTAATGTCATTCTGACCTTATGCTTGCAGATTTCATTGCTTTGGAAATAGTTACGATTAATAATTATGATTATTTATGGCTATCTTTGATCAGGTTTGGTCATTTAATGTCATTCTGACCTTATGCTTGCAGATTTCATAGCTGTGGAAATAGTTGCGAGTACTAATATATGACCATTTATGGCTATCTGTGGTCACGTTGGGTCATAAAATGAAATTTGGACCTTATGCTTACAAATTTATTCTGACCATTAGGTTCTCTGTTTTTTGGTTGGTTATAATGTCCTTAGCAGTAACAACCATATAAGTAAAGTATTTCGAAGAATTATAAACATATAAAAATGTTCAATTCATTAAGAATTGATTTGAATTATTTAAATGATAAAACTTATCATGTTTTTTTTCTACAAAGGGTAAACCCCTGACACCCCCCCCCCCCCCCAAGAACAACTGAAGAAATGCCCCGGTGGGGGTCATTTAATGTATTTTCTGGTAAGGGTGTGCCAAACTGATCCCTAATTTATATACTAATGTACTTTAAACACTGCCCGAATTTATATAACAACACTAAATTTAGGACTCGAAGTTTACATATTGATTTCAACATAGGTTTTAAAACATCAAAAAAAAAACAAAGCATTTTATACAGCATGTATTATATTTAATGAAAAGCAAGGACGTATAATGATCATTATAAGACCTTGTAAAAAGTTAATAAATTTTTGCCATTTTTACCCTTTTCTTGCTTTTTCGATACCCAAAATTTACATATATTATTTTTCCTATATGGGAATATGTACAATCGATACAAAACATACCAAAATTTATATATATCACTCAAAAACTATTTCCGAATTTTTGGTACATCCCCGTACACCAAAATACAGGAAGTTACTCCCTCCCCGGATGTATACCGCCCGGTTGATGAGTTTCAGCTTACTGGTTGTTTAAAAGTGCATACATTTCGCACTTTTTATAAAATAAAAGTTGTGTCTCAATATTGAAAATCAAATTCATACAAAACTAAATTTATCCTCGCTAACCCCGTCAACTTCAAGTCTCGTCAGCTTAAAATTATTAGTCTGTCATGTTTATATTTTTAACAGTTAAATAAACATTTGATTCCTCTAATCATGTATTAACGTTAAATTCCGTATTGAAAGCATATTTTTTAAATATTTCCGTCGTACGTCGCATACTTTAAAATCTCGTAGACTTTAAAATCTCATAACCCCCGTATGAAATCTGCAAGTACATGACAAAAACCGGGACCGGAACTTGCAGTTTTCATGGACTTTAAAATCTCATACGACAACGGCCATAGAATTTTTGAAGGGATGAAAGTAACAAAGGATGAACAAATCCTTGACTAAGCTTTGGGGACAGCGTTTTTGCTTTATTAAAAAAATCACTATATTCACTACATGCTCGACAGTAACGAATCAACTGCGAAATGTACATGTACACTCCATAGGCTTCAGAGGTAGGTATATTGCTGCTCGGAAAGGGAAAGTTCACAATTCGGAAGTTAAAGTCATCACGTTTGTCATATAGCTAAGATTTCAAACCTCCATCCTCGTCAATGTATATCAAAAGATCTAAGTACAATGAATTAAAAATTCATCGTAATGAATCTAAATGATTGATAAAGTTGTTTGGTTCTGTCAGATTTAGTATTGTTTTAAGTAATTTCATTCAATCAAAATTATTAAATAAACGAACCTTCTAGTGCTGAAATTCTCCCACACGTGCAATAATTTTATATTCTATTCCAAAATAAAAAGAAAATATGTCCATGGGACATGGGATGACCTACACATATTCCTATAATGACAAAAAATCATATTTATAGGCATCCAGGAAGTAAATGATTGACACAACCATCATACAAAAGCTTCAGACCAAATATCAAATCATCACTGCATACACAAGCTGAAAAAAAACCTTGACGGAAATTTTCAGACTAACAGACTGACAGACAATGTTAAAACTTAGTACCCCCATTGCCTTTTTGGTGGCATAGAAATTGATTTTGAATTTTGCTATATCTCTGACATAATGCTTATAATTGTGGATTTTTTTAAAATAATTTTTATTCTCAACTGGTGATTTAACTAGAGGCTCCCAAGAGCCTGTATCGCTCACCTGGCTTTCAGGTAACATTGTAAGTTATATAGTTGATATTCAGTTTCTCACAAGTTTGTAGCTCGAACACCTCCAATATCTTGAACGGTTTATAAAGTCTGATCATGTTTTAATATATTACTTTGTTGGACTTTTTCGACACCAGTTTTGAAGTCAAGACGTCATTTTGTAAATGGCAGTCAACAAACAATTTTCAACACCAGTTTTGAAGTCGCAACATCAATATCCATTTGGAAACCAAATTTTATTGAAATCGGACAATGTTGAATTTCCCGCCTTTTTGGCAGCCATTCTGAAAATGGCTGTAAGCGAAAATATTTAAACATCAGTTTTCAAGTTGCGACACCAATAACTATTTGGAAACCAAGTTTCATTGAAATTGGACAATGCTGAATTTTCCCGCCTTTTTTGGCGGCCATTTTGAAAATGGCAATCAACGAACAATTTTTAACATCGGTTTTGAAGTTGCAACATCAATATCTATTTGGAAACCGAATTTCATTGAAATCGGACAATGTTGAAGTTTCCCGCAATTTTGAAAATTGCTGTCAACGAACACTTTTCAACACCGGTTTTGAAGTTGCTATATCAATACTTATTTGGAAACCAAATTTCATTGAAATCGAACAATGTTGAATTTTCCCGCTTTTTTTGGCGGCCATTTTGAAAATGCCGGTCAACAAACAATTTTAAACACCAGTTTTGAAATCCACACAGCATGGCAAACATATTATCAATGTACACTTAACCTTCATCTTCTATAGTTTTGAAATAAAAGACGAAAAATATGAAACTTTTGAAAATTCCGTCAAAAAAGGGCAATAACTCCTACAAGATTTTTTGGATTTTCTTCAAAATTTCAGGGTTTGTAGATCTTAATATGCTGAACCTTTTGCAACATACACTTGACCTCTATCTGTTACATTTTTGGAAATAAAAAATGCACAAATTTTGAAAATTTTACGGAAAAGGGGCAATAACTCCAAGACGGGTTTTCGGATTTTCTTCAAAATTGCAGGGTAGGTAGATCTTGCTATGCTGATCACTTTTACCGCTGTCAGATTTTTATATCTGTAACGATTATTGAGTTATTTGCCAAAAAACAGGAATTTACCCCATGTTCTATTTTTAGTAACAGCAGCCATGTTGTTTGGTCTTCGGACTAATCGAACACAATTTTGAAACTGCATACCCTGGTGATGCTTCAGGCCAAGTTTGGGTACAGTTGGCTCAGCAGTTTCAGAGGAGAAGATTTTTGAAATTGTTGACGGACGGACGGACGACGGACGCAAACTGATGGCAAAAGCTCACATGGCCTTTTAGGTCAGGTGAGCTAAAAATCACTATGTGAACAAACAGGTGAACAGACAGGAAGCTTCAATTTTTCTGGGAGCACATCCAAATTTCAAACAGCAACCTTGTAACCCCATGCTTATCTTTAGTTTTCATACTACAATGGTGTACGGAAGAAACATTTTATAAAACCCATGAGTTATTACGGACAACATGCAATGACATTGAAGGCCCCCTTTTTTTTTTAAAATAAAATGAGAGGATTATCTCCCATCCAAATTTTGAACACAGCTATATTAGTACCTCTTCAGATGACATACTATAACTGTGACATTTAAATCTAGTGAGCTTACAAGGTTCAATATGCACGGACAGAGGGGTGGATGGATAGTGAATGAACTAGCAAGTATACCACAATCAAGTACCTTGCAGGAATTCTATGAACATCTGAAATATGTATTTCTCGTTCCTGAATTGTCCCCATATTTCTATTTAAGTACCGCACAGTATTGGTCAATGGCATGATCACTTGGTCACCTATAGCCTTGTCACTCATAAGTACTATAAACTTGTCTCCTGATTCCACAAATATATTTATTATTCCATTCTATAATTTCTGTTTAGCTGTAATAAAATATTCATTGTCAGAACCGAAAGACATGTATAGCATACTTAATGTATACTTCAATTTAATGCACGTTTCATTCATGACTGCTAGATTTTACAATATAAACAGGCTCCTGGCCCTTTATTTATGTATCTTAACTTTCATATTGTATCAAATAATAAAAACACTGAATCACACAATGTCAAGCTTATCTTAGGTATTCATTGACAGCAATGAGATCCCACCTGTATAAATGCATGCCGATCTGATTTTCTTTTTAAATCATATTCGACCGGTATTCATGTCTTTTTAAGCACTAATGCCAAAATACACAAGTTTTTAGATGGCCTGATTAATATTAGACCTGCGCACCAAGATGTAGTAAATGTATACAAAACAAACATTTCATTTGTGTGCAGTAAATCTTAATAGCTGTTGATAGTTCATAAGGCACGGGGTTGTTTTGTTCAATAAAATCTTGAATCTTGTAAGTACTTAAAATGGGCTACATTTAAAGGAAAGATTTCATACTTGTGAATTTCTGTATTTCTTAGTCTTACTTTTCAAAATCTGTAAAATTGAGAATGTCTGTCGGTGATTAAAAAATTAACAGCATTTCCCCTAGAAATTTATTATTCAACACCTTACACCATTCTCCATTCCAAATATTTTAATAGAATGAAACAAGGTGGTTTGGGGGTGCAGGCCAATTTATGAAACATGAACCATACACCAACTAGCCTACTTCAATAATCGGTACTAATACTATAAATGTCTCCATTTCTTGGTATCTGGTTAACTTTTGCCCTAAAATATCTTTAGAAATGACCAAGTCCAACATTAAAAAAAAATTTGGCAGCACTTTTCCAAAGAATTTACTGCATCAATACCCCCTACCTGGCCAAAAGTTTGGAATGAAGAAAAAATGAGATAGTGTGGGGCAGGGTAATTTATAAGACATGAACCATACACCATCTCAAGCTTACTGAAAAGATACATGAATATTAAATGCATATATAACCCTTAAATTATAGATGTTTCATCCATTTTTATTGATCTTTATGTTCTGCTGCGAACTCTTTTTCATCAGAACGCCAAACGCATTTTGATTTTCTTCGTTGATGTTGTTGTTCAGATCCTCTGAGGATGGAAAGTCCCTGATTATGTCAAACTTAACATATTTCAGTTTTTTATCAAAATCGTTCACTATACGTAATTGCTCTTCAAAATCTGGTTCGAAGGACACCCAGCTGGAGAGCTTGTCAGATACAATAACGACGAATTCGTCAAGCTTGTCTATGTTGTGGTCTGGAGTTAAATCATTGAGAACGTCGTTCTACTCTTTGGGTAGTCTTCAGATTGGACAACCGATATTTTTTTGTGAAAGTTGCCGATTTTGTTTATTATTATAATGTTTATGTTATATTGGAAATAATTATAGTTATATATTTATCAAAAGTATACGGATAAATAGGGTTTGTTGTTATACATGATTATGTTTACAAACCGGCAACACGTGTTTATACGGGTACACGTGGTTACCTTTACTAAAACCCAATGGTGTTTATGGTTAAAATGATTGGCTTAGTATACACGCATTGCGACAGTTACGGGTATATGGGGTATTGTATGCAGTCCTTGTTTCTCGTGACATGCGTGTCAGATACAATAACGACGAATTCGTCCAGCTTGCCTATGTTGTGGTCTGGAGTTAAATCATTGAGAACGTCGTTCTACTCTTTGGGTAGCCGTAGAGTCTGTTTACCACAGTTGGTTAAATTTTTGACGTATTGGTGTATTCAATACGGACAGTAGACGACATAGTGATTCTGTCGTCCATCTCAAAGTTGCAAAAGTAACGCCCGGAACCTATACGGCAAAGTACACACTTTTTTACAGTAATAAATATAAACATCGTTATTATTTATTTATTTTATTATTATTATTATTATTTATTTATTTTATTTATTTATTTATCATTTTATTTATTTATTTTTTTTTTTTTGAAAAATTAAAATGTCGACCCGGGACCTTTTTGTTGACCCAATCGGGCGAGGGAAAACATGTTTGGCCTAATACACACCTACAAGTACAGTTAATGACTGAGTGAGCTACTTCCTAAAAAGTCGGTAATAGCTNGGTATGCCGTATTCTTCAGATTGGACAATCGATATTTTTGTGAAAGTTGCCGATTTTGTTTATTATTATAATGTTTATGTTATATTGGAATTAATTATAGTTATATATTTATCAAAAGTATACGGATAAATACGGTTTGTTGTTATACATGATTATGTTTACAAACCGGCAACACGTGTTTATACGGGTACACGTGGTTACTTTTACTAAAACCCAATGGTGTTTATGGTTAAAATGATTGGCTTAGTAGTTACGGGTATATGGGGTGATGTATGCAGTCCTTGTTTCTCGTGACATGATTGATTGATTGATTGATTAGTTAGAGTTTAACGTCCAATGAGCAATATTTCAGCTATATCAGGACGAGAACAAGTTAATCAATTCAAAAATTGAAAGTATCAGAAGAAAGAAATAAAGGTGGAAGGGACAACCTGGGCAACGACTTTTGACTGCCACTGGAAAATTGGAGAAATGGGTAGGGGCAGGAAATTTAGCCTTCCATACGACACCCAGTGCGTCTGCTCTCTTTAGAGAAATATAGAAGGGGTCTTTATACTGCATGGNGCGTGGCGTTTCTCCACACAGTTTGGCTACAATGGTTCGCGGTCAGGCTTTCCGTATTATGACCTGACTACCCCGCATAGACAGGGCATTCCCCTATCCACCACCTGGGGACGCGCCCGGCAGCTCTGTAGCCGAAGCCCCTGAAAACCGATTCAGGTGCCGGGACATGCGTGTCAGATACAATAACGACGAATTCGTCCAGCTTGTCTATGTTGTGGTCTGGAGTGAAATCATTGAGAACGTCGTTCTACTCTTTGGGTAGCCGTAGAGTCTGTTTACCACAGTTGGTACAATTTTTGACGTATTGGTGTATTTAATACGGAGAGCAGACGACAGTGTGATTCTGTCGTCCATCCCAAAGGTGCAAAAGTAAAGCCCGGAACCTATACGGCAACGTACACATTTTTTAACAGTAATAAATATAGACATCGTTATTATTTATTTATTTATTTTATTATTATTATTATTTATTTATTTTATTATTATTATTATTTATTTATTTTATTATTTTATTTTATTTCTATTTTCTTGAAAAATTAAAATTTCGACCCGGGACCTTTTTGTTGACCCAATCGGGCGAGGGAAAACATGTTTGGCCTAATACACACGTACAAGTACAGTTAATGACTGAGTGGGCTACTTCCTAAAAAGTCGGTAATAGCTCGGTA
>MJUU01012840.1:0-30179 GCA_002080025.1 Modiolus philippinarum | reverse complement strand
GGGTACACGTGGTTACTTTTACTAAAACCCAATGGTTAAAATGATTGGCTTAGTATACACGCATTGCGACAGTTACGGGTATATGGGGTGATGTATGCAGTCCTTGTTTCTCGTGATATGCGTGCCTTGTACGCATTTAAAGAAATGCTTGGGAATTTGAAAGTTATTCGAAGTTTGTCAATGTGTTACGTAGCAGCACTTCTTTATATAAAGTTTAAAGATAATAGTTTTGCAGGCAGCTCTATATAATATGAATGATAATGTGTAGGTAAAGTGAGCTTCAAAGGCAGAATATATGATTCCGAATGCTAACAGTGATGAAAATCATCTTTTTAAACCTAGTCCCCGGACCGAATAGCGTATCTGCCCTGGAAAATGAGTTCGCTGTACTCATCGGTATAACAGCATTTTTTTTTTATTTCAACAGATATTCACGAAATAAAAGGGACAAGAGGAAACACCTACAATGGCTGAAAATTATAATAACATGTCACACACTGTTGGGGAACTACACAGGAATAACATAAATTAGACAAACGTAAACAACGATAGGAACTCGGGACAGCCGGACTTGGTACCGGCACTAGCAAAAGTCAGCTGTAGGGTTAAACCGGTTTATGGGTACCCAAACCTCCCCTTTATCTGTCCTGTTTCCCTATAGTTTGGTAAACATACGAATATACCCAATACAGGTAGACTACCAACTCCATGACCACAATCGCGAAAGGAGACAATATGACAAAACGTGATTTTCATACATTTCTAGTATATGAAACCATTATGTGATTTTCCGATTTCCCGTGCAAAGGTGTCGAAAGCACCATTTTTAAATTGGCACCCATGATGTCATAAAAGGATGGGTTGCATTAAGGTGCTAAATCGGCCCACTGATTTGACAAAAAATAAATTTTGTAGAAACATAATTTCTTTGAAACATTTCAACACTTGAACCTTTGCAGTTTCTGACTATATTAGATTTTTTTAAAACATTGCTTCATTCTATTTAAATAAGCTCATTTATAAAACCTCTCTTCATGGCAATTAACATTGAGCCTATGGAAAAATAATCGACATGGGGTATATTCGAACCGAGTTTTAACCCTACCTTGCATTCAAAACCAAGCTAATAATTATATATGAGATTACTTATTTAATAAGAATGTCAAGCTGGTTCTGCGTGCAAGGCATATAAAAAATTCGGCAAAACTTGTTCTGCGACAAGTATGTATTCTGTTAGAAAAGGGATTCCATAATTGTTCAAAGTTGATTCTTTTCTTGGAATAAAACTGAAATGAGTGGCTTCTTCTTTGAAAACAGAAGGAAAATAAGAGTTCTAATCAGTTAAATGCATTTCTAAAGATCGTGCAGCTGGTAAGTGAGCAGGAGGTATAGAACACCTAGGGCTTATTATCAGGCCATCCTCAAAACTGAGAAATGAAATGTGTTGAAGGCTGTGTCTGCAAAATTGATATAATTTATGATAAAACTCTCAATATTTAGTACACATATTCTTAATTATGCCAAATAAAACACATAATCAATGTCTCAGTGTTTGTATTCCTGGCCAAAAATTCGAATATCAAAAATAAGTACTAAAACATATAAAGAGTCTAAGTCGACAAAAGCATTACATTAAGGCCCACTGTCGTGATATTTTGTTTCAAATTTATATTGATATATATGCAATTATGTATTAATATATGAAAATATGTCGGACAAGCACAAATTCATACTTATGTCAAGAAAATTTCAGAAAATAGGATGGTAAAGTATTCCATTTACCTCTAAAAATTAAATTTTTGTGTACATTTTTCTCATAAAGGGTTATTTGTTTTTAACTGTATTATTTCCCTATAAAAAAGCAATTGATTACAAAATAAATGATATCATCGATAGAATAGCACCATACCCACATTATTATAATATTAAAATGATGTTCATTATTGTTTTGGCACCGTGTCAATCTTTATTCGTTTCATACTCTATTTTTTCTTTTAACAAGAGTCCTAGTAAAATCACGTGATAACGTGACTAGCACATGCGCAATTTGAAATTTTATTGTACAATTTTAATCTACACATATTGTAGGTTACATTGGAACATATTATATCAATATTCCAGGTGGGCTGGAAAACGGCCTTATTGCAACCCATCCTTTACCTCACAGTTGAAACTCTACATAACTTAAACAGAAACAATAATAATGTTCTTATAATATGTTATACGTTTGAGGAAAGGATTCACCTATACACAAGTACCGTATGTCTGTGAAGTGAGCTTGTGACGCATTTTAAGCTCATTCAAAGCAAATAGACCAAAATCCGGTGTTGTTTCTAACATTTTAAAGCAATATAAGTTAATAAAAGCGACTGTGTTGCCAAATTATACAAAACAAACATGAAACAAACTAAAACAAAGCAAACACCTGATTTAAATGCGTAAAATCAAACACAAGATACAAAAACAAAGAGAACTATGTACATGGTAAAAAAAAGGCATGTCCTGTAATGCATGACCTCTCTGGAATGATTATATCTACTTGAATGTTAAATTCAATCCGAATCAGTCTATATGGTGAAAGGGAATCTCAAGCTCCCGCATCATGTCAGGGTGACATTCCAAAAGGGAAATAATTTATATATTAATATCTTTAAAGTTAAGATAGAGTGTGCATGCATTATATTGCACAACCTCATCAAAATATTGATAACGTACATATAAGTATTAACAAAATTACGGAAAACTATGTACATATGTACAAAATTACCATAGGATCGCAACAAATCCAACAACCCGTCACTGTGAAACATTAACCATGCTAGTTTAGATCATTGTCGTTGTCTGATTCTTCATCGGATGAAAATTGTCACCACCCACACCATTGTTCTCGTAAATGTTGTGACAATTCTCGCCACCTTCACACAAACAAGCTTCGGTACAACGTCATTCAGCTGCTTTACAGAACACCTCAGTGCACAATTTTAGGATTTGAAACCAGACTTGACCATTTTCGTGATTTGTTTAGGCATTGTTTCAAGCATCATGATTATAGTAATTCATCATCACTTTTTCTCCATCCTAAACCATCTGGATTTGGTATTGCAGGATTTGGCTGCAACGAAGATAGCTAAATTAAAGTAAGGCATTCTTCTCGTTTGAAGTGCTGCAAAAGAGCGTCCTGGGTCGTGTTAGAAGCTCACTCTGTAACCCCTTTTTGCAAATAGTTTATACAGCATTTGGTTTCAACTTGCACTTGTTGGAGATCCGTTGTAAATACGCAGAACATACTGTTCCAAAATATATGTGATCTCATCTAATGGATGTGTAGACAGCTCGGGCGAGAGAAGAAAATGTCGATAGATTTGATTTGAACAGTTCCCAAGGTCTGATATGTCCTTGTTTAGAAGGCAACTTACTGAATCGCAGCCAGTAATACATGGGAGGCAGGCAAAGCTTTACACAAGTTTACTTCAAGCGAATCTGCAAATGATATGGGCTGGTTACTTCGCCCACCTTTAGACAAATGGAACCAAATCTAAACATCAATATCAAACGAAAAGTAAACAAGGAGAAAGAGAACATCAGTGTCAGGAGAATGAGCAATAATGCATTCAAATCAGGATGATGTAGCAGCTGAGGCATCAAATCATTCGTGTATCCCTTTCTTCACTATCACTGCTAGACAAATCTATGTTAGAGGTACCCTTGATTTCAGTCCTAAGAATAGCCATGGCCTCAAAAAAAAAACGAGAGTAGAAATAAGCGCTTCAATTGCTTTATTTGCCATGAATATTACTAGTCTGTGCCTTGAATATGACTCTATCCTAATAACGACTGTTTAGCTATTCTTTTAGTCGATAAGATGGATAATTAGGACTATCGACACCATCCTTATGAAAATGTTGTTTATATTTATCAAGAAGCTTTTGAAGTTCAAACACCCCGCCTTTAGGAATAATGGTTCATCAATTTTAGAATCTAATTTGTAAAATGCTTCTCAGTATAGATCGACTCTGGGGATATTTGTCATAAGATTTCGATTTGATGTTTCTCTCGGATACATATGCTTGGTGACATTTGCAGTTGTACTGAGCACCAACAAGAACCAAATCAGATCTATCTAATAAGGACCCAATCGCCGCATCATTCAGCAATTGCACATACGTTTTTCAAAGCAACTAGCTTTACTTATGGGGTCTCTGTTTCTAGCCACAATGCCGGAAATGGTACTGAATAAACACATAGACTTTCAGTCAAAGTTTGCAGCAGAAGATGGAGTAGAAAGACTATTAGGTATATTTGGCTTTGTCCAAGCGAGTCTGATGACAATATATTGCTCGTGCATGTTGATTTGACCTTTTTCAATTCATTGATAAAAATTTTATAGCATACACTACGACATTGAAGTTCTGCGTATGGTACATTTCGTGTTTCAGTCACACTTCTCAGTTCCCTGTGGTCTGAATCATCTTGAACTCTGTCGATTCTGTCATTTGCTATTTGTAGTACAGAAGAAATGCCCTGCTTTGTAACCACTTTAAAAACTGAGGCTTCATTCCGTGAATGGCACTCGGTAGATGTCCATGGTACTGGCTATGGCTTCCTATTTCGATATTTTTGGTAATGAGTACTTCTTTTTTGGATAACTCTTGGATTATGGCTTTCCATATTACTAGTATTTGATTTTAATGCTGCTGGTTAGAGGTTACTCCTTGAAACACGTGTACAACATGACGAAATTTACTGCGTTCTATGCAACTTCGGTATTTTTTGTATTTTGAACAATTGGGCCGATGTCACTGCTGGTGGACCAGAGGTCCCCGAGGGTATTCACCAGTCCAATAGTCAGACTTGTCTGACATGGAAATTTTACCTTGCGCGTTACAGAAATTTACTGTTTTTATCAAAATTCCAACCACTTAAAAACACTGAGGCTTCATTCCGTGTATGGCACTCGTTGGATGTCCTTGGTACTGGATTTGGCTTCCTATTTCGATATTTTTGGTAATGAGTACTTCTTTTTTGGATAAATTTTGGATTATGGCTTTCCATATTATTTGATTTTAATGCTGCTGATGAGAGGTTACTCCTTGAAACACGTGTACAGCATAACGACGAAATTTACTGCTTTTTATGCAACTTCGGTATTTTTTGTATTTTGTACCAACGATTGTACTTCCTCGATGGGCAGATCCCTTGATGCAACAGAATACACATTTTGATACAACACGTCGCTTCTTTGTCGATTGATTGATTGATTGAATATTGTTTAACGTCTACTCAGCAATATTTCAGCTATATCAAGACGAGAACAAGTTTGTTGATAAATAATTACTTTGGGGTATGGAAATGGCCATGGGACGGGAAATTCTGACTGCCACTGGAAAAGTAGGGTGAAATCGTCAAGGGCGGGGAATTTAGCCTTGTAGCCGATCACCTACGGACCACCCCAAAGAGAGCTTGCTACAAGGGTTCTTTAACGTGCAGGAAGCGTGGCATTTCTTCCAACACGTGGACCTGAGTTTACATCCCATCCGAAAGATGGGTTGTGTATTTATTAATCCCGCACAACCACGGAATGGGTCCTATTTCTATATCCCGGGACCCTCGGGGTCAGCCTCCGTTTAGGAGGGGTCACACCCCGCAAGCCGGAGATACTGGGTCCTATTTCTATATCCCGGGGTTCCCTCGGGGTCCTCTGTTAGGATGGCTCATACTCCAAGCTCAGAGGATGCTGCGGGCCTATTCTTCAGCCGGGACCGCGCACGGCGGGCTTCTTTGTCGAAGGTTGCAAGAGTTTGCGTTAACCTCCAATCTGTCTTGGGAATCCCTTACTTCGAAAAGTTTTGTTTCGGGTATGTACAAACAAAGCGCATAACACCACAGAAAGAAATAATCAGTTCAAAACAAATCGGAACAAAATTAGCAATTGGAAATTACAACAAAAGTAAGAAAATGAGTTGCTTCGACTTAATAAAAAACAAGGTAAAACAGAACCTAGCAATATGAGCTACTTCGGTTCAAACTGCACACTACATTGTCATTGAGAAATAACAAATCAAAGATATTATCAATCAATAAATTCATGCAAAAAAATATATATTTCGACCAGCATTTTATTGTATAAGATATGACATAGTTCTAAAAAAAATAAATCCTACACCATGACCGATTGTATGGTCATTCAACTCGCATACGATCTGTAACCTTCTGGAAGACCCATGGCCCAACCAAATCTTCCTTGGCTCTCCCGCGCTGGCAAATCCCGTCTATTCGTGCGTTGTTGCTTATGTTATGTAGGGCTTACTAAGCAGCATTTTGGAGACTACAAAATTGTAGATGACCGCAAACCTATTCTGAATTTCACGGAAGCAACTTCAACCAATTTGCCTTTGTATTTCAAAACAAATCTAATCTTTAAGTAAATATATTCACAGCAATAACTTTTAGAACTTAGACTGATATAAAACTGTTAAATGTTTGAATAAGATCAGATTTAAAATGTTTAACGAATTAAGTGTGACAAAAAAACAAACAAACCTATATGCCTGAGTCACATACGGAGAACAGATGCAAGGGCGAAAAGCTTTTCTATCTCGATAGAAAGGCTTCTTAATATGATGATAGAAGTTGAAATGACAGGAAAACGATAACATAAAGATGAGTTAATCATGTCATTCATAAAACACAAAATACCGAAGTTACTGATGAATTATCAATTCTCAATGAACCTAGAATAGACTATTCGATGCTATCATAAGACTTGATTTTTGTATATGGCATATTTTGTATTTCTGGTATAATATACATCAATTTCAACGTGAATATGACGAATCAAAATGAAAATCATTATAATAAGGTATTTTTATAGATGCACTCCATTACTAAATATTTCAATGCCTCGAGGTCTTCAAACAACACTTTCGGAGACAAAAAAATCGATTTATATCGATTGGTTATGTCGGAACTCAAATTTCGACTTATCAGAATATCAAATATGATTAACTTATTACATTTCAAATGTTTCAAACATTTTACGGTGACTTTAATGACAAATCATTTAAGACTTAGAAAATAAATGTGGAAAAAATGACGTCATCACTTCACCGGCCAATAGAATCTTCCTGCACAGGAAATCGTTAAATCACCTAATGGAATGTTAAAATATAAGTATTTTTGTAATGCGAATACCTTAAAATATTGCTGTTATACCATTGAGTACAACGAACCATTTTTCAAAATCTTCGGTCCGGGGACTAACCTGTCAGCATCGGAAAATCCAGCAAGGTCTGTGGCTGGATTTGAACCCCTGCTCTGTTGCCATCTAAGGAAACACCGCCTGCAGCACTTCTATATACATGTATATACCGCCCTTCCATCCACCCTCTTGTGTTAGTTTATATAAGATTCATTTTACACAAGATATACTGGAATGGTTAATAATAATGATTTTTTGTCTTTTGAAGATAGGTTTGCTATGGGCATTGTTTGATGTTGCCATGGACATTATACATATTTATAAATAAATTGTGAAAATTTAGATTGTATTAAAGTATTAAAGGCTACTTAACCAGCGGGCACACTAATCCTAAGTATATGCTGCGTTTTTATTTTATTAATAACTTATATTCGATTGAATGATAATGTGTTGGTAAGGTGATCTGCAAAGGTAGTATATACGATTCCGAACGTATATTATATAAATTCAAGTGAGCTTGGCGAATTAGAATATTAGTCATTTGTGTATTACTTTCGTGAACAAATTTTCTACCGCTAGTTCCTTCGTTCCTCATCTTTATCTTGAATTCAACCTGAGGCCTTCAACAATGAGCTTGGCTAATACCTCACAGTAAGTTCAATGCGGCCCCTAGCACGATCTGAGCAGAGTTCATTGATTAATGTGTAAGAACGCTATATCTATGTTTGTGATAATCGTTAACAAACGTTAAAGTGTTCTTCCATTCGCTGTCATCCTTTGTCAGACAAAAAGACTAACAGAAGACAATTACAATCCATAAACAACCACAAGGCATAAAATTTTAAAGTGTATCCATATGAAATATTCCTTCATCAACAAGTACACCAGAACTCAAATATATTATATTAAATTTTCGCTTATATATTATATCTGAGCATACATCTCAAAAACAGTGGAATTTTTACGAACTCCACATAGTAACGAATTCCAGTGAAATTTTCTTTCTTTGGATCTCAGAAGATGTAAACTTTTGTAAGTTTGTGAACTGAATTGCGTAGCTTTAACAATTTCCTAGCTATCGGGATCAAAAGGGCAAAAATTTAACTTTTTCAAATCATGCAATTGTTTGATAAGATTTGTTTTTTTGTTTTGTTTTGATTACTCTTCACGGGACCAAAACTGCAAATTGGCATTTCTGATATACTTTTTATGAGCTATAAGGGGTCGAGGTTGGATAGGAGGGGTGGGAGTGGTGGTGGGCAAAATGTGCTTTTCAGAAGTAACTTGAGCCGTTTCGTTACTTTCTAGCTTTAACGTGCTTCGATCGGTTAGCTCAGTAGTTCATTTAAAATGATTATATACAGGATCCATATCAAATACTTTTATATATTCTGCTGAAGTGAAAATATCCAGGTAAAGTCTTCAATTTAATTGGTTAGCTTGAGAGGGGATAAGAGACCGTATCCCCGTGGTAGCAAAATTACTCTTTGTAAACACCTTTAAAACAAGAATTATAGCACTTCTAGCAGAATATAAAAGTTATTCGGGCTTTACAGTGTATACGGGTTCATATTCCCTATCAGCGCCTTATATCCCCTTCTCCTTACGGCTCGCGGGATATAAAACACAAGACAGGGAATAGAATTCGTATCCCCTGTGAAGATTCCCGAATATTAGTAGCATATAGTGTTTTAGACTAAAGCTATCTATGATTTCTGAAAATGTGAATATCTGTTAACGTTTTCAAGAAAATGAGACGGTGATTCTAATTGTGACGGACTGATGAGTTTGACAAAATATTGCACCGAAAAATTGCGCCACATACAAATTAAATGCAGAGACACAAAACATTTATAATAACAACACATTAGTAACATCTAAATTACAAAACAAAAACACCTTAGTAACACCCTGTCCGACAAAAGCGTACATACTTATTCTTTGAAAGAATTGCCTATGCCTGTCAAACTATATCATTACACCACCTTGACTTGTTCAACAGCAAACCCTTCATTCTCATTCAAGTTCAGAGGTCAATAGGCATTCCTATCAAAACAAATTTGAATACAAATGCATGGTGCTTTGGAAAAAAATTCTCAGTGTTGGTGGTCCCACCTATTGATGCCGATTTTTTATGGCCCCACCTGTTGTTAATATTTCAAAAATTTAAATCACCTTAGAATGGTTCTCAGTTGAAAGATTTCGTGGCGGTGATCAGGTGTCAACACAAAAAACAAAAAAATGTGGTTTAATATCCAGTCATGTGGCGGGATATGACATGAACACGAGACTATCGAACAGCCACATTGTATGGGGGCTCATATCCTATGTAATATCCTGTGATAGCACAAAGAAACATGGTTATAAATAATTATCATATGTATATGATCTGTCCCATACTAATAATGCTGATGTTTTGAGTTTGATTTTTGTCTCGAAGCTTGACAATGTTTTACCAACAGACTAGGCTCCTTGAGCCAACCAGCATTTTTTACCCATCTTTCTAAATTACGTTTTGTCCCATTATTTTCTTTTTTAAAAGAGTGGTCTTATCGGAAGCAGCTTACCTGTATTTGGATTTATTCGTATGTGTATGATAATATAGAAAAACGGGATAGAGAAAGGGGTTGAGTAAAAAAACCGGTTGAACTCTTCCGCTAGTTTTTGCTGATGCCCGTACCAAGTCTTGCTATCCAAAGTTCCTATCGTTATTTACGTTTATCTCAAAATGTGTTTTTTTTTCTAGAGCAGTTCCCTTGAAAACTCTGTATTGTTATTGTAATTTTAGGCAATTGTTGTAGTTTACTGACATCCTTTCTTTTAAATGGTATTGGATTTGTTGATCATCTTCGTTACCAGAGAAGCCAGTTCCTGATTTGGAACAATTCCATAAATTATTAGACTTTTTGAAAATACTAATAGCTTACCTGTATTTGATTTATTCGTATGTGCATGATAATATAGGGCAACGGCATAGAGAAAGGGGTTTGGGTAAAACAAACCGGTTGAACTCTACCGCTAGTTTTTGCTGGTGACGGTATCAAGTCTTGCTATCCAGACTTCCTATCGTTATTTACGTTTATATTCTTGTGTTTTTCCTAGAGCAGTTCCTTGACTCTTTGAAAATACTCGAGAGTTCATCGTGAATTGAGAGCGATCATGCAGAGCTCGTGTACCTGATGATCTGTATTTGGTATCGTGCTCACACAATACTAATTATACTGGGACCGCATTAATCCATTTACTTTTGATTATATGTGTTTCATGATTTTAGTTTAAACTCTTATCTAATCAGTCTATCAATCCAAATGTCGTTTTTCCTTTGTTAAGTTTTTTAGACAAAGTGTGCAAGTAATAACATTTCACTCAGAGCAGTACGTGATTCAATTGTAAAAGGCCTCAAAGCTCCAAAAAATAACTAACTGACATACATATTTTCTGACGGATAATAAATACGATATGCATCTTCTGATAAAATGGCAACTTTAACAGGAATTCAAGTACTGTAAATTCGTTAAATAAGTTTTCAAATTCTCTACTCCTCTGTCAATCACTTTGTCAAAAGAATGAACTTTGACCATTCAGTTTTTAATATATTTATGCAGGACGGAAATAAAGCAAAAACCACGACAAATATAAAAATATCAAGCAGGGATAACTGATAACTAAAGTTCTTGGTTTGGGAATTGTACTGTTCCTTTTTGTCTTTGTATTTGCAGGTGGATCGAAAACAAATAAAGATATGTTCGCCAATTAACCGTTCATTTAAACGTACATTCGTTGTAAAAGAGCAGATATGAAAAGACGAAAAGGTACCAGCCTGCAACTAATACTGCATATCTTACAGTGACATTCTTGGAAATAAAATTATGATGGACCGGCAATCATTATACTTATTTACATGACAAAAAAGCAGAGCTTCAGGGAATCATTGTTAATCAGAGAAGAAGACACTGCCTTACCGAACAATTAATTTGTGAAACTATGAGTCAGATCAATAGTGTAGAACTAATTCATATTCGTTCGATGAGATGTTATCGTTTTAATTACTGTTTATTGTTTTCCTTATTTCATGCCAATGAAAATTTATGTTGTTGATGATAGTTCGGGTAGAATGTAATACAAATTACGGATAATGTTGGAAAGACTGGGCGTTTAAACATGTGAAATCCACAACATATCAATGTTTTCATATATGATGCTATATGAACTGTGGTATGAACAGCAATCCATTTGTAGCAGCTCAAAAATTCTTCAAAATGTCCAGAGAAAGAAAAGGTAACCAGTATTAAATCATAAAATTCTATGGCTCCAGTTTTTAGTTATTGTATGAATTTCCATAAGTAAAAGAACCGCAATTGCCTTACTTAAGTTGGACTAGATTGGATCTCATCGCTGAATCCGGACTTTATTTTTACTAAATCCAAAAATCCCTACAAAATCTATAACTACAAAGAAACTAATAAACTCATGGAATTCCGATTCCTAATGCATTTTTCCTGAAGTGGCGGGCTTAAATTATAGAAATCCCGTAAAAACTTTCGATCTCAGCATCCCCAAAAAGGGCCAGCCCCTTCTTACTTATACTGAAACAACTTTAAAATTAGCTCAGTATTGGGTTATTAGAATTCATTATTTCTCTATAAGATGGAATACAAAATCTCGACTTAATACAAACGTCTTATCAAGATTAAACATCTAAACACTACATGAGATCATATAAACAAATTAATATTCAACAAAAGAAGCCAATATACTTAACGGTAATGCTTTTAATAAGTAAACGCAAAACGTTTTAGCTAAGCTGTCAGTAGACAAATACAACGCAATTCTGGTGTCTGCGTAAATCAAAATTTGGCTCACTTCACTTTATGTATTATATTCCAAGTCATAGTAAAAAAAAACAAGACGAATTCAAGATGGAGAGGATCTAAATTTTCTTCATAATGAGACATATTGTATTACATGTGTCCGCTCTTTTACAAGTTTACATATGTTACAATAAATCAAAGTAAATTTTATTATTTTCTTATTAATTATTCTGAAAACAAATTGGTTAAATAGTATATAATCTAATATTACATATGGCATAAGTTCCTTTTAATCTCATTGGCTAATACGCTCATGTGATTTTAAGAATATTCAGTATATTTCAGCGTTGTTTCTAATTTTAGGTATATTGACGCTATGTTTCTATTTTTAGTTTTATTGACGCTACATGTCTGGTTAGACTTCCAGACTATAGTTTTTCACTAAGAAAGGTCTTATGAAAAAAATATTTTTGTTGGAAAACGCTGTACACATTAATAGGAGTTTTTCGCCGATGAAATAAAAGGGGATTTTATTTTTTTTTTACAGTGCAACCACTGAAATCGACGAAAAAAAGATATTTAACAGTTGTTATATGTTTTTATTGCACACTTCACGTAAACACGCTAATAAAAAGGCTTGCTTGTATAAGAGAAATATCGGCATTTATCAATCCTTCGAGCACTCAAGTAACCCATTCTAGATGATGGCAGATCCACACCCGCCTTCAAATAAAGGTTCTATTTCTAATTAAATTCCGATGTATTGACAAAATTTTCCTCAAAAATGTAATGAGATACCATAGAACTACATATGTAATATAAAAATGATGGACTTTTTACTCTGTCAATATGTTAAATATGGACCTGTTAGGAATATATTGACCTCGGTCAATATAAACCTAACAGGTCCATATATAACATATTGACTTCGTAAAAAGTCCATAATTGATAAATATTGTTTTATGAACGTAGACCATTCAATATTGATCAACAAGAGCTATATGGAATGTCAAATTATTATTGCCCAGATATATGAATTGCAACTTATGACGACAGGTGACTGACATAACACTTCTCACGAGACGAGTGTTACAAGCTTAGCTGGAGACAAACGGATTCATAAGGATTTAATAAGGGTTCATTAATGACAGTTGGAGTTAACATATGTGTTATGGTCTCATGTTCATTTACTCCATATCCTTTCGTAAAATATTTAATACAGGAGTTTGTCTTTAATTGCAGTGTGGAGTTGGTAAAACATTTCCCCGTGGTACAGATGTATGCTCTTTATTTTTCTTACATATGGTGTACTTGTACTAAGATAATACTTTGTTTAAATTATGTAAATTCTAAAACCGAAGGACTAACTTCCTCCATCGTAGTTTTGTCTTTAGCTATATTTGATATTACTGATTACTCGGATTTTATTTTGTTTTAAGCATTTTAAACATTTTTAGCTCACCTGGCTATGCCAGGGTGAGCTATTGCCATCAACTGGCGTCCGTCGTCCGTCCGTCGTTAGCTCACTTTCAAAACATCTTCTCCTCTGAAACCACTGGGTCAAATGGAACCAAACTTTAACTGAATCATCACTAGGGTATCTAGCCTCAAATTTGTTTTTTTGTATGTCTAAGGTCAAACAACATGGCTGCCGTTACTAAAAATAGAACATAGGTGTAAATTACAGTTTTTGGCAAATAACTCAAACACTTTTACAGATATCAAAAATCTGACGGAGTAAAAATAATAAGCATGAGAAGATCTACCCATGCTGAAATTTTGAAGAAAATCTCATGACCCGTCTAAGAGTTATTGCCCTTTTTCCGTAAAATTTTCAATTTTTTTTTCCTATTTTTAATTAAAAAAACTATAACAGAGAGAGGTTAACCTCTAAGTTTAAATTGCAAAAATGTTCAGCATGTTAAGATCTACCCAAATGGATATTTTGAAGAAAATCCAAGTACCTGTATATGAGTTGTGGTCCTTTATTGGTCAAATTTTTCGTGATTTTTTACTTTTTGTCCTATATTTCAAAAACGCTTTGAGATAGAGGTCAAGTTTAAATTGCNCAGCATGTTAAGGACTATATTTTATTGAACACATTCAAGTTTTCCAACCGCTTCCAAGATGGCCGCCAGCGGGGAACTTAGTTTACCATTTGACCTAATGGGAAAATTCATACAAAGAACTTCTTCTTGAGAACCACTGAATGGATTTGAACGAACCAAACTGGGCATGAATGATGCTTATGAAGTGCTGTTACCCATCATCCAACATGGCTACCAGCAATGAATTGGACTCTAAGGGGAAATGCATACAAAGATATGGAAAACAATTGAATGGATTCAATTTAAACATTGCATAAATGAAACTTGTGAGATTTTGACCAAGCTTGTTCCTTTGGTGCTGATCCGTCTTCCGAAATGGCCACCAGTAGCAAAACTTAGTTTAACATTGGACTCAGCAGGAAATGCATAAAAAGATCTTCTACTCTGAAACTGCTTAAACAATTTCAGTAGAATTTTAATATGATAGTCCTTATGTGACCCTCTTCAAAGTTTTATGTTTAATAGCTGCCAGCAAGGAACGTAGAATAACATGGGCCCCTTAAGTTTGGAAACTGCATTCAAAAATCTTCTCTGAAACTGCTTGAACAATTTTAATTAAATTTTATAAAAAGTTTCTGATTTTTATGTACATACACCACCAAAGATGGACCATCAATTGGGCATTATAGTGCTGCAGGACCCAGGTGAGCGATACAGGCTCTTGAGAGCCTCTTGTTTGAAATTATGGATTTCCTTTGTTTGGGTTCTAGTGCTGCTGATGAGGAATAATTTTTTTCCGAAATGGCCATACAGCTCATTTAAATTATTATAGTTGGAGTAAACATATGTGTTATTGTCTCATGTTCATTTACTCCATATCTTTTCGTAAAATATCATGTTTCTAGTGTGTTCTGTGTCGAATTCTGGTGGAATCAATCTCAAACAGTAGACATTTCATACATCATTCCTGTATTCTTGGTGTTAATACTTTTCAAAGAAATATTAAGTGTACCCTAATTGTTGTTTCTGTTGTTGAGTAATATATATATAGCACCGCCTAACGAATTAAAATATTTATTGTAATAAATACTCGTTAGCGTTTTGAGTGCAATATAAATATTTTAATGAGTAAGGCGATGCTATATATTGTAGCGTGTCCGGTGCGAGTGGCCTTAATAAAAGTGAGGGAGACTGAATTAAAAGATCGGAGTCTTGAACCAAACAATCAATTAGACATCAAAAGCGTGACAAAGATGCAAAGATACCAAAATGTGCAAGCAATACGTGACTGTATCTCCGAACACCGGATTGGGACGGGGCAGTGTTCGACAGAAAGACGCGAATAAATAACTGGAGACAGTGTTTTCAAAGAAATTAATACTGTGTCAAGTTAATCTTTTTTAATCATTGTTGAATAACAAATATATGCATTTCAAGATAGATAATATTTGGATAGATAATACTTTATGAGTAATTAAAAGTTGGTTTTCTTTATAATAATGAAAACGTCACCGTGTTTCGCGATCACAAGCAAGGATCGATTGATTGATTAGTTAGAGTTTAACGTCCAATGAGCAATATTTCAGCTATATCAGGACGAGAACACGTTAATCAATTCAAAACAAATTGTAAGTAAAAGAAGAAAGAAATAAAGGTGGAAGGGACAACCGGGGCAACGACTTTTGATTGCCACTGGAAAAGGGGAGAAATGGGTAGGGGCAGGAAATTTAGCCTTCTATACGACACCCAGTGCGTCTGCTCTCTTTAGAGAAATATAGAAGGGGTCTTTATACTGCATGGAGCGTGGCGTTTCTCCACACAGTTTGGCTACAATGGTTCGCGGTCAGGCATTCCGTATTATGACCTGACTACCCCGCAAAGAAGGATAACGCTGGTCAAGTACTACGTGAGGCAATATGAAATCAACAACTGATTAACTATTTCACAAACAAGAATGTATTTACAACTGCGAAACAATACTTATACAACTAGCATTTTTAATGTTCTGAAGTAATTTCGTCATCATTTTGTATTTCCGGAAACCAACTAGACATAAGTGTGCTCTTTAAAAGTGTGCTATTCCAGCTATAATAAAGTTGAAAGTTTATCAATACAGTTTGACAAAATATTTTGTGAGTTTCAGATGAAGAACACCATTAAAATTAATCGGAAACAGCAATTAAAAGTTTTAGGCATTTTTTTGCAAACAGTGCACTCAACGTGCTACTAAAATTCAACCAAATGAAATAAGAATTTTTGAGACTATATACAGCTTCCTAAACCTGTTCTATTTTATAACTCGTCTATTAAAGAATTAAATTTCAAATTGAAATAAAATCCTAAAAATTAAAAGTGCCTTTGCACGACCCAAAAATAGACCATGTGATGCTAACCTTCAAAGTTCTAAGATCAGAATATAAGCAAAGCTAGATAATAAAACTCAACAGACTCTGATAGCTAGACTAAATCTTTAGTTGGCTTTTGGCAGAGTGTTGCCTTATGCACAGTTGGACCACAACTGAAACAAATAGAAAGTTTCACGCCCTTTTATACTGTAGAGAGAGATGAAAACAAAGTGACACTGACGTTCCCGACTCAAAGACTCAAAAAAGACATTTGGTTTGCCTTTAACGACATTAAGACCAATTTACGACAGTTGTACTGATAGAAATAATGGCTGACTTTCACGTAAAATTGAGTCGATGTTTCTTGACCAGGTCATCCAAGATAGAAAGAAATTCATGAAATTAGCATTTGACATATACTCTAGGATGAAAGACAAATCTGAATGTGGATAAAATCAGCTAAATCGTTAAGGTAAGATCAAAACTTGTACTTCCGGTGAAATTCCAACGAGTCTTATTTGGTCTTTTAAAAGAATGATACAATTTCTGCAAGTTTCATGAAAAAAATTATTACATAAGAATTTCGTACCCTAGAGTAACATTTTCCAATTAAACAATGGTGAATCAAACTAATATTTGTCCTTGTTAGGGGGTCGAAATTTTCCGGGGGGGGGGGCCTTGGGGCATCTGCACGGGGCCTATTACGTTACACTGACCCCTTCCTTGGAAAAACTGTCCATCCCGCACAGGACATAAATACTACATTATAGTTCGTTAAAATACAATACAATTCATCATTGAATTAAAAATCTGAAATAGAAATAGAAAAATTAGTAATGTTCATAATACCATAAGCATTTCACAAAAGTTCATTAACAGCATTTAGTCCATAATCACTTTCTCGCGGTCACACTGAATACCGGTTTCCACCAAATCCTTTTCTTCAATTTGTGTTTCTCAATTTTCAGTTTTTGTTCCATTTCCATTAGTTTCATTTAATGTTTGACATGATGTAGTCATACTTTCACGGACGGCTTGACATGGCGTTGACATTGTTTCGCTGACGGCTTGGCATGATGTTGTAACTGTTTCTCTAACGGTTTGACACGCAATCGATTCTGTTGCAGTATTTGATGATGACGATGATGAGCGTGATGATCTTGACATGTTTTGTTCATCAGCAGGCTCAAGTCGCGATGGTGTTTTAACTCGAGTAATTGTGCAAGACGGATCAGGCATCAAAAAGGCTAATAGTTCGTAAATAGTTCCACCAGGAAAAGTGACTTTTTCAACCTTTTTTACTCCACCATACCCCGAAGGGATTACAACAGATGAATAATTTTCTGATTTCCTCGTCGTGTCCCGAACAATTAATTCCCTAGCGGCCTCTGAGGAAGTTTGATATATAGATGGTGTTCAAATTTTTTTTTTCGTTTTTTCCATCTTCCTCATTAGGTAGCTTTAAGTGTGAATTATCTCTTTTTTAATTATTGTCCTATCAGTGCCAGTGGATTTTGCTGATTTTGTATTTGGTGTAGAAGTTGGTTTTGTAGATGTTGTAGCAGTAGATCTTGAGTTTCTCCGGTGTCCTTGGTAATGGCTTTATGGCAATCGGTCTAGCCTCAAATAGGTCTCTAAGGCCTTGTCGAACGGGTGAGACGTCACCGTGGTCCGTAAAAGGGATTATAGATTCAGAATTATGAATGTGTTTATTTCCCTGTTCCCTTTTCCTTTCCTCCTTGGGCCATTCGTAGTGGCGTTTTAGATTTTTCTTGGTCCCTCATCCTTGACCTCAGATTCGTGCTACATTGGAACGAGCACCACTTGCATTGTAGAGAACTTTTGGGTGTTTATCCCTCACATATTTAGTAATTGTTCCCTTGTTTTATAGCATGCCCCACAATTTCTACGGGTTAACATCTGATGATAGAAACATTGGATATTAAGTACATTGTTTGCACCCATGTAGTACTTCAAGGTTGACCAGTCGAAACCTCGCTTGCCTGCTCTGCGTACCGTGCTTGTGCTCAGCGTGTTTTTCTTTTAATTACTAAAGACTTCATAGTTTTGTATTTGATTTTAAGTTAAAGGAGTTTAAGAATTAAATTAATAGACTGTTTGTCTTTTGTAGGAGGGTCATCACACCCAAGTTGTATGCACTGGAGTTTTTCCCATACTTTTCATTACATTGAGTAGGGCAAAGCTGAAGCATTAAACCATTTCAACCTTTCCAGTATTTCATGATACCACAGAAGAACCACTAAAAATACTCCATTTTTACTTGAGATAGAACCTGCTCCCTTAATATGCTGCAGTTCATTGAAAAAACAACTATCCATATCAAGGATTGATAAAAAAAATAATTTAAATCATATTAAACATTAGAAAAGCAAAAGTTGCTTTTATGTTTACTCAAGGAATTACCCTGACCAACAGTGCATTCAGTACTTTGATTTTAAATAAATCAAAATTTTAGTGGTTTTTAGTTATGACCCAGTTATGAACATCTCCATAATATGGTTTAAATCTGTCATGATGCACAATTTGCCATTTAGAGTCTTGAGTCTTTTGTATTTTATAGACAATATCTGATATGACCGAAATTATAAAATATTGACCCTCCCAATTGCATGACAATTTTGGACTTTCCTAGCATTTTCATGAACTTTCCACAATTTATTTTGCAAAGATTGCATGTACCCTGAGACAGCCTCAGTTTGGTCAGAAATTTCTGCCTGTTGTGGGTGGGGACCATAAATTAAATCGATTGATAATTCTATTTCCCTGCCAAGCATGAGCATACTTGGTGAAAATTTAGTTGTTTCATGAACAGAGGACCTGTAGGCCATAACGGCCCACGGAAGTTGTGCGTTCCAGTCTTTTGACTTTTTTTATATATATTTACTCAGGATTGACCTTTGTTTATATATTTACTCAGGATATCTTTTATAAGGAGCAATTGAAATGTTCAACAAGGCCATCACTTTGAGGCATAAGGGCTGTCGTTCTTGTCTTGTCAATGGAAAGTCGAGTACATAATTCTTTAAATAGTAGAGACTCAAATCGTCTGCCCTGGTATGTAAGTATTTGTCTGGGCACTACATATGAAATTGAAAATAAATTTGTCAACTATTGTTACTGTTTCAGCATTTTTCATGGGGTAATCTTCAACCCATCTAGTAAAGTAATCAGACACTATGAGTGCTTATTATTCCCTTGATTGGAGGGGAAGTGGACCTACTATATCCAGAGCTACCCGTTCCATAGGAGCTCCAATATGATATTGCTTCATTTTGCTCTTGGCCTTTCTGGATGGAGCTTTCTAGTATTACAAGCGTCACACTTTTGAATGTACTTTTCAATATCTGACTTGTAGTCTAGCCAGTAGACCCCTTTTAGCTCATCCTCAGTTTTTTTATTTAGCCACAGAACTGTCATTTTGTTCTCAGTTTCTTCGTTTTCTGCCTGGCTAAGGTCTTTTTCTTACACATTCATCAAAATCATCTGCATTATTTAATTCCTTTTGGTCTTGTTTATTACAATGAGTGCAAGGGAAACAAGGTCTACGGGACAAGCCATCGACATTTCCGTGTAATCTTCCAGGTCTATGTTGTACTTCAAAATTGTACGTATTCAACACCTCAAGCCACATAGCCATTTGTCCCTCTGGGTTTTTAAATCTTAACAGCCAATTTAGTGCCAAATGGTCAGTGCGAACTAAAAAATTAGTACCATATAAGTAATAATGAAAGTGTTTTATTCCCATAACAACAGCAAGAAGTTCCCAACTTGCAACACAGTACTGTCTCTCTGTCTTACTAAGAGACTTGCTATAATAAGCAACTACAAGTTCATTACCATCTTTTAACTGTGAAAGTACTGCACCAATGTCACACCAACTAGTTTTACAGCTGGTGCTCGCCCAAGATTGCCTTTAGTTTTTGTGTTTTAACATGCTTTTTAAGTTGTCAAGCTGAACATCATTCAAAAGTGTAGAACTCCTAAATAGGTCTAATAAATGGGGAGGTTAGCTCTTGTCTTCATTTTCTCCAGGAGACATTATTGAAATTGTACTTACATCAGTATTGTTTAATTCAACAACTTCACACACAGCTGTGCAAGTTTTATTGTTTATCGTTTTGTCTTTGTCAGTTATATTAGCTATGGAACCATACCAGTACTAGGATCAATTAAAGCTTTAGCAATGTGAAAACTATCTGTATGTTTTGAATTTATAGGCTCAATCAAAGCATTCATAAGAAGAATCATCAATTACTTCCCCATGAGCTATTATTTCAGCATTAGCAGGGACAACAGTTTGACCTTTAATGGATATTTTATAGATTGAATTCATTTCACTTTGTTTTATACAATTAATCTGTTAGTCATTCATGGTTAAAGTACCATTCTCCATATCTAAGAAGATACATTTGTATTTTTGCATGAAATCGTAACCACTTACTACTGGTACATCAATATCAGCAACAGTGAACTTTTGAATAAAAGTGCTACCCCCTATCGTAAGAGGTAAGTCAATAATACCAATAGCTGGAATAGTATCTCCGTTTGCCATACAAAGTTGCTTTTTATTTTGTTCCAGCAGTGACTTTTTTTCGCCAGGGACTAGATCAAATTTTCTAGGGTGAAGGACACAGATCGTAGAACCAGTATCTATTAAACAATTGATTGTGATATTTGAAATAAAACATTTAACAGACTGTCTTGTTCTGATGTAGTTTTAGTTAAGTTTACGGTTGTGGGCTCATTTACATTCGAGTTTGCTGAAGACTGGCCCATTCCCCAAGCAATTAATAGTTTCCCTGCCTCTGGATTCCGGTTTTATTCTCAGTCTGTGTACCTTATGTATACTGCCTACTAGAACCCCCCCCCCTATAAGGTGTGGTTGGGTTGTTTTTGACTGTGTTATTTTATTTGTCATTTAAGTACTTTCTGCAATACTTTCTAATATGGCCCTTCATCCCACAGTAAAAACAGGTCATGTTAGTTTTCTCGTCATATTTTGGAGAACTTGTCAATTTATTTAGTTGTTGACTCATCTTGGATATCTGTCCCATCATATCGTCTTCTTCAACCTCATACTGGATGCGCAATCCCTGTTTGGGGTTTTGAACTTTTTTATCTATTGTAAAGGACTCATACTCGAGCCCAAACCTAACGAAGTCACTTATGGTTTTAGGTTCCCTTTGAAACATCGATAGTTGTATCTTGGGATCATTCACTGCACGTATAAAGCAATCGTTTTCTAATTGATCTCTTATGTCAATAGGCGCCGTCGTGAATGCTAACCTCGTAATTAATCGTATGTCTTGTGCCAACTCGGGCAGAGTTTGTCCTTGCTTTCTGTATAAAGAGTTCATTTGAGTTTTGTACAAGTTTGCTTGGTTTTCTGCCTCAAACCTTGACGTTAGCTCAGCAACAAGATGTTTGCAGTTCAGTCTCATCTCTGGTTCCAAGTCCGTGATCACCCCTCTAGCAACCGTTTGTAAACTAGTTGCAAGCTCATAAGCTTTTGTAGCTTCATCCCATTTATTTTTAGTTGAAATCATCTCAAACAAGGTCTTGCCAGCTTGAAGTGCCGTTGTACATAGGTCTTTTTGGTTTTTCATTTGTTTGATTTAACATTCTCATATTTGGGTTATTAAAATTATTCCCACCAATAGCCTTTCTGCTCTATAACCTATTGGGTTTACCCCATCAGTAATATTTTCAAAGGTCAAGTTATTTCTGTTCTCTTGAACAGATTCTCTGTACACTCCGTCCGGCCTGTAGGGAGTCACATTTGCCCTCTAGTGGTCTCATCTACAGTGCGGTCACTACCAATAGGAGGTACCTTCCATGGAAAGTTTACAGTGCCCGGCCGGCGCACTGGTCCTCTCGACCCCTGGAGATCATCCTGCTGCATCTTTCTCCTTTCGTTGGCGGAGAATCTTAGACCAGGAAATTTCTCATATGAGCTATCTCTCCTTCCATGGGATAACCTAGAATAACCCTCCTCTTGACCCTCGAGCAAACTTAAAATATATTTTTCAGCTTCTCTGTGTTTTTCCATGTCAATTTTGAGCTTTTCCACGTAATCATTTCTGCTTTGATTATTTCCCTCCATGTGATCATCTAGTCGTCGTTTCGCCAGTCAGTTGTCTCTGTAAACGTCGTCAATGTGCCTATTATCATTGTAATAATATTGTAATAAATACGCGTTAGCGTTTTGAAAGCAATATAAATGTTTTAATGAGTAAGGCGGTGCTATATATTGTAGCGTGTCCGGTGCGAGTGGCCTTAATAAAAGTGGGGTAGACTGAATTAAAAGATCGGAGTCATGAACCAAACAATCAATTAGACATCAAAAGCGTGACAAAGATGCAGAGATACCAAAATGCGCAAGCAATACGTGACTGTATTTTCGAACACTGGTTTGCGACGGGGCAGTGTCCGACAGAGACAGACGCGAATAAATAACTGGAAACTGTGTTTTCAAAGAAATTAATACTGTGTCAAGTTAATCTTTCTAATCATTGTTGAAACAAATAACAAATATATGAATTTCAAGATAGATAATATTTGGATAGATAATACTTTATGAGTAATTAAATGTTACTGACAAAAAGTTGGTTTTCTTTATAATGAAAACGTCACCGTGTTCTGCGAGAACAAGCAAGGATAACGCTGTTCAAGTACTACGTGAGACAATATAAAATCATCAACTGATAACTATTTCACAAACAAGAATGTATTAACAACTGCGAAACAATACTTATACAACTAGCATTTTTAATGTTCTGAAGTAATAGAAAAAGTATATTTCGTCATCATTTTGTATTTCCGGAAACCAACTAGACATAAGTGTGCTATTCCAGCTATAATAAAGTTGAAAGTTTATCAATACAGTTTGACAAAATATTTTGTGAGTTTCAGATGATGAACACCATTAAAATTAAACGGAAACAGCAATTCCAAGTTTCAAGTTTTTCTATCAAACAGTGCACTCAACGTGCTACTAAAGGTCAAATTCAACCAAATGAAATAAGAGTTTTTGAGACTATATACAACTTCCTAAACCTGTTCCATTTTATAACTCGTCTTTTAAAGAATAAAATTCAAATTTAAATAGAATCCTAAAAATTAAAAGTGCCGTTACACGACCCAAAAAAAGACCTAGTGATACTAACCTTCAAAGTTCTAAAAACAGAATATAAGCAAAGCTAGATAATAAAACTCAAGTGAGTGCGATAGCTAGACTAAATCTCTAGTTAGCTTTTGGCAGAGCGTTGCCTTATGCACAGTTGGACCACAACTGAAACAAATAGAAAGTTTCATGCCCTTTTATACTGTAGAGAGACGCAAACGACGTGACACTGACGTTCCCGACTCAAAGACTCAAAAAGTGACGTTTAGTTTGCCTTTAACGACATTAAGACCAATTTACGACAGTTGTACCAGTAGAAATAATGGCTGACTTTCACGTAAAATTGAGTCAATGTTTCTTGACCAGGTCATCCAAGATAGAAAGAAATTCATGAAATTTACATTTTACAAATACTCTAGGATAAAAGACAAATCTAAACATCTGGATAAAATTAGCTATATCGTTAAGGTAAGATCAAAACTTGTACTTCCGGTGAAATTTCAACGAGTCTTATTCGAGTCTTTTAAATGTAGAATAAAATGTCTGTAAGTTTCATAAAAACCAGAGGTTCCCAGAAGCCTGTATCGCTCAACTGGCTTTCAGTTGCCACAATCAAGCTAATATTGTAAGTTATACAGTTGATCTTCAGTCTCGCAAACTTTGATAGCTCGTCAAAAATCACACATCTTGAACTGTATTTAAAGTCTGATGTTTTCCTATATTTCTTTGTTTGGCTTTTTTGACAAAAACATTCTTGCTAAGGACCACCTTCAACACCAGTTTTGAAGTCAACACATCATTTTGTAAATGGCAGTCAATGAACATTGTTCAACATCGGTTTTGAAGTCGCAACATCATTATCTATCCAATGTTGAATTTTCCCGCCTTTTTGGTGGCACTTTTGAAAATGGTAGTCAACAAACAATTTTCAACATCGGTTTTGAAGTAGTGACATCAATTCCCACTTGGATACCAAATTTCATTGAAATCGGACAATGTTGAATTTTCCCGCCTTTTTTGGCGGCCATTTTGAAAATGGCGGACAACGAACATTTTTCAACACCGGTTTTGAAATCGCTACATCAATATCTATTTGGAAACCAAATTTCATTGAAATCGAACAATGTTGAATTTTACCGCCTTTTTTGGCGGCCATTTTGAAAATGGCGGTCAACAAACAATTTAAAACTCCAGTTTTCAAATCCACACAGCATGGCAAACATTTTATCAATTTACACTTAACCTTCATTTTCTGTAGTTTTGGAAATAAAAAACGAAAAATATGAAAATCTTGAAAATTCCATGAAAATAGGGCAATAACTTCTACAAGGGTTTTTGGATTTCCCTCAAAATTTCAAGGTTGGTAGATCTTGATATGCTGAACCTTTTTGCAATTTACTCTTGACCTCTATCTGTAACACTTTTTAAAATAAAAAAAATAAAAAATGCACAAATTTTGAAAATTTTACGGAAAAAGGGCAATAACTCCAAGACGGGTTTTCGGATTTTCTTCAAAATTGCAGTGCAGGTACATCTTGCTATGCTGATCACTTTCACTTCGTCAGATTTTTTATATCTGTAACGGTTTTTCGAGTTATTGGTAAAAAACAGCAATTTACCCCATGTTCTATTTTTAGCAACGGCGGCCATGTTGTTTGACCTACCGCCTAATCGAACACAATTTAGAGAAGCCATATTCTGGTGATGATTCAGGCCAAGTTTGGTTACATTTGGCCCAGTGGTTTCAGAGGAGAAGATTTTTGAAATTGTTGACAGACACTGTGAGACAGACAGATGGACGGACGGACGCATAGTGATGGCAAAAGGTCACATGGCCTTAAGGTCAGGTGAGCTAATAATTATTAAATAAGAATTTCGTATCCTAGAGTAACATTTTCCAAACAAACAATGGTGAATCAAACTTATATATGTCCTTGTTAGGGGGTCGACATTTTCCAAGGGGGAGGCATCTGCACGAGAGCTATAACGTTACAATATGATATGTAATATGGCCAATGACAATAATTTTCCCGGCAGTGCCGGCTATCTGTAACGTGAATGACATGTAGCAACCGCGTGCAATTAGCACGTGATTTAAAACATGCACTTTTAACGATAGATGGATCGTTTCAGATTATAGGTATTATAAGGTAATCGGTGTTTTGTTTCCCAATAAGACGTATATACTTCCATATTCTTTATTTGTTATATTTTCGGAAATGGTAGGAGCTGCAAAAACAAGAATTTGAAGAAATATACTTTCTCAATGGTAGATCCAGAGGGGATGCAGAAATATGAAAATTTAACTATCTCGATTTTACAAATATACGTAATAAACTGGAAACAATGTTAAAAAAAATGTATTTTATGTCTTTGACCATGGAATCGGCAGATTTGGCAAACGTGCATCACTTTTCATGTAAGAGGTCGTATATCTTTAAAAACTGTGCTGATCCACATGACCAGTGGACATCAAATCATCACGCTGAAACCGAAGCGAAAAGACGACCATTGTAACCCAGAAAAAATTATGATCGTTAAACATGACACACAAGATCTTTGTGCAATTTGTGGGAAATCATAGCTTCGTTTCTCTAATTGACTTGGCCAAGTCTGAAAAATATTTCTGTTGAACAAAAGACAGCAACCATCAGTTTTAAAAGACATGAGTTTTGGTAATGGTGATATGCAGAAACTTTACAGTAATCTCGGTATTTAGTTATTTATATGTATTTTTTCAAATATCAAAGTCTTGTAGCTTCAATTCGGATATAAGTTACATTGAAGTAAAGCAAATAGGATCGTATTTGTTAAATCAATTTGGCTGACAGTGGTAAGTTAAAGTAATGCTATAATTAAGAAATTAATGATCAAGCGCTGTAAATGTGTTGAAAACAGGTCATTGCCGTTCTTCTATAACACGACCTTATTGGATTTTCTATACTCTAATTAGTCTTTATGAGACAGTCGTGAAGTTTATCTGGCATTTATAGTTTTGTAATTTGTTTCCTGGATTTACACAGAAAAAAAGAGCTATATTGTAGTTATTTTAGTATTAGAAAAGTCATAATCAAATGGCAATAAGTACGTTATTCAAGTAAGCAACCTTCTGATGAAAATATTTAATCTTTTGAGGTTTATCGTAAGGCCATGTATCATGGTATTTAAGCTATTATAGCACCAGGAAGTTAAGTCGCCTTGTACTTGGTCGTCGTAGCACAACGTGATGTACGTTAATGGTGTCTGTATAATGTCCTAAAAAGTGGTTGTTGATCTAATTTGTAAAATGAGATTTTTTGTTGCACTGAAAATTTTCGTAATGTTGCCCACAACACACTAAGACTTCTGTATGAATATCATGTAGATTTCTCCAATTTTATATATAGATATTTCAACCTCTCTGCCATTCACCATACACGATTAACCATCAAATGTCATTTTCCTTCAATGCTCTACTGCTTTATAAAAAGAATTCCATGCGTGCTGCTATCTGAAGAAGCATAAACAAGAGGGTCTCAACAGCCTATATCACTCACCTGGACATTAGCAAATGCATTTAGTTCAATCAACTTCGTTATTAAATGGTATCATTTTCTATGTAAAGAAACCTTTATGTCATGTTATGCAACACTAAACTATTTTTGCCTACTGTCCACAATCTGCATCAGGTCTTTAAAAGTAGCATTCATGCTATGTGTATTTTAAATTTTATCAGCAGTCTTCATGAAGATGATCTTTGTATGCAATACGTTACAATACTCTGGCCGCCATGTTGGATGACGGATCATTAGAGCATCTCATGACTGACAATCATACCATGTTTGTTTCAAATCCAAACTGCTTTTCTCTAGAAGATCTTAGCAAGCATTTTCCTATAAGGTCAAATGTAAAATAAGTTTCACCTTTTGTGGTCATGTTTGATTATGGATCGACACAAAAGTAATAGCACTTGGTCTGAACCTCATTTGAACCATATGCATTTTCCATCGGATCCAATGTTGGAAACTTAGTCCCCTGCTGACGGTCACGTTGGATGACGGATCGGCAGCAAAGTAACAACACTCAGTCGGCACCTCCTAAGCATCATTTATGCCAACTTGGGTTCAAAATATTTTTTAGAAATTCTCTATTAGATCCTTGTGTGCATTTCCCATAGGGTCCAATACATAACTAAGTTAACTGCTGGGGATTATGACGAATAACACTTGATCATCATTTCATATGCATTATTCATGCTATGTTTGGTTGAAATCAATTCAGCAGTTCTCTAGAAGACCTTCTCATGCATTTCCTATAGGGTCCAATGATAAGTTTCGACGTTTGCGGCCATGTTGGATGGTCGATCGGTACAAAAGTAACAACACTCGGTCAGCACTTCATATGCATCATTCATGCTATGTAAGCATGTAAGCTATTCAGTGATCTTCTTTCTAGAAGATCTTTGATTTCCCATAGGGTCCAATGTAAAGCTAAGTTTTGCTACTGGTGGCCATGTTGGATGACGGATCTGCACCAAAGTAATAACACTCAGTCAACACCTCATAAGCATCATTCATGCCAAGTTCTGGGGTTCTCAGGTTGAAGTTCTTAGCAGAGAAGTTATATTTCCAACTACGTGCACGGCTGGTGGCCATAATGGATTACGGATCGGCACCAACGTAGCAACATTCATGAAGTTTGGTTCAAATTCATTCATCAGTTCACAAGAAGTTGTTTAAAGAAAAAGTTTACGACGGATGGACGGACATCGGAAGATGATTGCAAAGTGATGACAAAAACACACAATTGCTATAGTCACGGGAGCTAAAGCAGAAATTGGGCAGGCGTTCCCCTTATAATGTAGTTTACATATATTGCTGAAATGTTAAATAAAATTAGTAAATATTTACATCTCTTAACTATTATTATCTCCCTTTGTAAAATTATTATTTCATGGAAATTTATTTTATAATTAAAGATAACTCCCGGAAAGTGTTTTGTGGAGGAAATATGAAGATGCAAGGGAGGTTTGGGTACCCATAAACCATTTTAATCCTACCGCTGGCTTTTGCTAGTGCCGGTACCAAGTCCGGCTGTCAGAAGTTCCGATCTTTGTTTACATTTGTCTTTTTTGTGTTTTTTTCTGTGTAGTTCCCTGGCAGATTGTGGCATTAATTGTAATTTTAAGTCATTGTAGATGTTTCCTGTTTTCTCTTTTTTTACATCAGATGTAAATAATAAGAAGTACAAGTTGCAGTAATAATGATAATATTTCTGTATGAACAGTAAAACATTTGCAGCTATTTTTGTTATCAAATCATACCGAACATATCATTTTAGGCTTGAATGTGTTTTCACATTTAACCATAGGTTGTTTCCAGGTTGCTAACAAATTGGATGAGGTTCAGACCTGCCGGATACCTTTTTGGAAAGAACTATCTGGGACAATTGTGACCAAGTTTGGTTCTAATTGGACAAGTAGATTCTTAGAAGATCTTTAAATGTGCTTTCCATAAGTCCAACTATAGTCCCTGCTAGCGGCTATCTTGTATGAGATATGGAATTCCCGGATCTTTTTTTTTTTGGAAGGGATCATCTAAGGATCACAATGTCGAATTTTGTTATAATTGGACAGTAAGTTTCTTAGATCTTTGAATTTTTTTTCTATATGGTCCAATGTTATAGCTATGGTGCCTGTTGGCGGTTATCTTGAATGAGGTATGGATAAGTCAGATACCTTTTTTGGAAGGGACCATCTAAGGACCAAATTTTATAATAACTGAAGCGGTTGTTTCTGAGATCTTTGAATGTTTTTGCCATAGGGTCAAATGTTAAAACAACGTTCCCACCAGCTATTTTGTGTAGGTGTCCGTTTGCAAAGGTAAATATCTCGCGGCTGTCAAATGCTCTCTCCTCCAGTTTCAAAAGGTGGTCAAAAATCCTTACTCATTACTTTTGTGCAAACCCCAAAGAAAAAAAAGAATATCTTCACAATTTGTCCTGGTTTTGATGTTGCAGGAATTTTGCCGACCAAACTAACTAAACTGACCTTCCTCGAAATTTTCCAACAATTGGATACTAATCAAAAAATGTTATATTGGTAAGCTATCTTCAGATTGATTTATGGGCTTGTTGGCTAGAACCTATACTTTAGAAATTAGACAGAATCTTGCCAAATAATTCAATGTTGTTCAAATAAAAAACTGACCACCTTAATTTGTTAATATTTAAGCATCGATATTTAGATCCATTAACATAAAAGAAATGAAATATGCTTATTTATTAATGCACTTAAGTGTATTTTACTTCATGCATTTCAAATGAAAGAAACAGTATGACAATATGAATTTTTACCGTATTTGCCGGGGTTGTGCTAGTCCAATTTAGATTTTTAAGGGGTTTTCTTGATTCATCGTGCGACTATGACAGGAAGGCTGCCAAAGTCTCCTATCCCTTATGAAAAATAAAAGATGCACAGCAGGTGATGGATCCTATTGTTTATGATTATTGTCGCTATATTCGAATAGGATGAATTAAATGCTGAAGCAATACGACTGAATGTTACCGGGAAAACACAAATATAAAGTGTACAAATGATTGATTGAATGATTAGAGTTTAACGTCCAATGAGCAATATTTCAGCTATATCAGGAC
>MJUU01012837.1:50137-71874 GCA_002080025.1 Modiolus philippinarum | reverse complement strand
TCAAATTTTGGCAATTATTTTTGTAATTTTCGAAATGTAATCCAGACCACCTGTTTTAAGTGCCCACATCTCACTATTTTATAACGCCAAGTTTTCTTACATTCGACCTGATGAGGGCCCTGTGTTTGTCTATATGTTGTAGTTGTCCACTAGCTTAAGACACTAGTGCTTTTGTCGGGCAAAGGATGACAGTGATTGTAAGAGCACTTTGCCAGTTTAATTGATGTTTGTTGACAATCCCGCACCCATGACCAAGAAAGACATGGATGCAGCGTTGCTCGACAATTAGCAAAGAATTCCGCTTAAACCGGTGCTGGGGGCCGTCTTGAACTTACTATGAGGTATGAGCAAAGCTCATTGTTGAAGGCCTCATGGTGACTTCAAGATGAAGAACAACAATAAAAGCGTTGTTCCTTTGCTTGTTTTTACCATGTATTTGTAGAGACTTTGTCTCATGTGCATTTACTCCATATCCTTTTATTCACCATTTACGACTGGAGTATATAAAAAGTGCAGACAAACTGACGGACAGTGTGATTCTTACATGTATATGTATACACCCCTATAAAAACTTGTTAGGGAAGAAAGAAAGTGTAGATGCAGAAATCTTTTGCTTGAATATGCACACGATGCTAGCAATCCTAGTCAAGAAATGAATATTACTCGTTCAAATAGTGCCAGCTGATTAGTATAACGGGTTACCCTAGACGAAAATTGTCGAGGACCCCCGTAGTGCATCCTTTGTAAAATATTTTGTTGGTACCTTAGTTTCCCCTCATTTTATGCAAATTAGTTCGGGAGCGAATTTTGGTGTTACTAAAATATAATTCAATCCCGACCCTAATCCTTACCCTACTTCTGATTCTAGCCCTAACTGTACTTCTGATCCTAGCCCTAATTCTAACCCTAACCAATTATTGTAGTAATTTTTATTCGAGTATTTCCTTAGTATTAAAGTTATTTCCCCTTTCCCATAGCCCTAGCCTTAACTATAACCCTAACATTAACCCTAATTACTATCCCTAACCCTAACCCTAGCCAGTGCAGAACCCAATCCATAACCTAACCCATACCATAACTGTACCCTAATTCTGATTCTATCCCTTATCCTAGCCCTTAGCCCCTAACCCAAACCTATTATTGTAGTACTTTTTATTAGAGTATTACTTTAGTATTATTTCCCCTTTCTCATAATCCTAACCTATAACCCTAACCTATTATTGTAGTACTTTTTATTCTAGTATGTGCTTAGTATTAGAGTTATTTCCCTTTCCCATAACCCCTAACCGTAACTCTAGACATTGGCTGTAGTGTTGCCATATTATCAGATGATACACCACGACTTACACTTACCCACTCAACCCTAACGAAGTCTTGGGTGTCTTCTATCAGGTCCGCGTTAATTTGCCTTTTCCATAATTCTAGCCCAAGTTGCTAGGGCAACTGTTTATAGTTATTGTTCTTGATGCAACTTTGGTATTTTTGTATTTTTTTACAACCTTTTGTCATTTTTTGCTTAATTCTGCACACACAAAAAATTCTCCAAAAATGTGGGTTTTTACCCCTGAAATGTAAATGGTGAATAAAAGGATATGGAGTAAATGCACATGAGACAAAGTCTCTACAAATACATGGTAAAAAACAAGCAAAGGAACAACGCTTTTATTGTTGTTCTTCATCTTGAAGTCACCATGAGGCCTTCAACCCTGTAACTGACCTACCCTGAAAAATTACCGCTATCAAAATATTTATTGCCACATTTAGAGAGAGAACTAGATTTTATACAGAGGGGATCCATTTCTGTAGGCCTGCAAAACAGTAGATTAATCTTGAGTTCAAAATTTTCAAAAAATTGTAATGGGCGGTCGTAGGGGTCTCATCCCGGAATCCTGACTCTATTTTTACTAAAAGCCGAAATCCTGAACTAAAAGGGAAGTTAAAAACTTATGAAATCCCAATTCAGGAGCATTTCTTTCCGAAAAAAACGGGCTTAAATTATAGAAATCCTGAATTCCTGAACTTAAAAACTTAGAATATGTCCCCTTCATTGTACACCCACATGCCAAATACTGAAAGCCTACCTGGAGACATAATGTTTAGCCTTGAAATAATTTTGTCATTAAAACAATAGTCTGACCTTGAGGACCAAGGTCAAGGTCAAAGGTCATTACCAATGGTACAAGACACATCTTCTTGAAGTATATATCTACATGCAAATGTCAGAAGTCTATCTCAAGCGTGTCAAATTATATCCAAGACTCAATTGTGTCATTTAAGAAGTAATACTCTGACCGTAAGGATAAAGTTAAAGGTCAAAGGTCACAAATCATAGTGCATGATACATTTCTTGAATTGCATGAACTATCTATATACCAATTATAAGAGTCTCCCAAAAAGATGTATAAAAGTATATAACGGCCTAGTGACTTTGTGATGTACAGACAGCAGAAAGATGGACAGACTGATTTTTTTAGGTATCTTCAACATTATGTGGCTGTGACTTATTTTCTTCCTGTATCAATATTTTTTATTGTCAGCAATTCTTGTAAAATAAATTTCCTTAAAATAAAGGCCTATGCCAAACACAGCATGATACTACCGCAGCATGTCAACCATTGAAATTTCAACAAGTGTAATTTAAAAGTGAATGTGGACGCAGTAAAGAGCTTGACAGAGTTATTAGAGAGACACAATTAGAGGCTTGACACAACTAGGGAAACTAGTCATTTTGACCCCTTAAAACTCGAAAATGGTAAGAGTTACACCAAATCTGTTGACTACTAACATCAAGAGGAATCCAAAGAAAAAACTCTATCAAAATATGATTAATAATAAAGACTTTACATATTTTGAAATATTGCAATTGCCGACTTCTTTGACAATTTTATAACTCCGAAACGGAAAGAGATACACCATATATGTTGACTGCTTCAAGAAGCTTACAACAACCTGCAAAAGGATTACACCATGAGGAATCCTATCAAAATATGATGATTGATTGATTAATTGAATATTGTTTAATGTCTACTCGAAATATTTCAGTTATATCAAGAACAAGTTTGTCAATAAATTATCACATTGGGGTATGGAAAGGGATGACATAATAAAGATTTAACTTATTATAAAAAATTGCAATTTTGGCCCTTTTGGCCACTTACAGCTCGAAAAAAGTAAGAGCTATGCAAAATTTGTTGACATATTCCAAATAATAAGCTTACATCTACAGGAATCCAAAGACAAAATCCCATCGAAATCAGATAACTTAAAACAATTGAGATTTTGGCCCCTTATATACGTTACCATGTGTTAAATATATGTTATGAACGCATGTTTAACATGCGGGGTCCTCAACACGCGGCACACGCATGTTTTTTAACATACGTTGTACGACTGTTTTACATGCGTAAAACATGTTTGCACTTTTAGCTGTCTAACATCGTAGTTTTCATTTGTAAGATACATCATATTTAACGCATTGCAATGTCATATGGTTTTTAAACTTCAGCTACAACGTAGCAATTATACAAATACACCAAACACCATCTGTAAGGAAGACTTAACAAAAACATCAACATGACAGTTGAATAGAGTCATTGTTGTGAATACCAAACTTATCAATACATACGTACGTTGAAGTTTTTTTGAAAATCAAACACTTTTCTTCAAAAGTTATACTGTTGTGTTTATAATTACAACAAAACATCGTAGTAAACGCCTACATTGGCGGAAAATTAAAATCAAATGTCACAATTAAAGAGCGAACAGCACTACAAAAACACAAATGAATGACAAGAGACAAACGTAAATAACAATAGGGAAGACCCCTTTCGGTCGTTTTTCAACGTTGAAAATTGATCCAAAACCCATTGAATTTTGACCAATTCCGTTGAATTCTGACCTTTTTCAACAAATACTGACCTAGAATCGGGTCATTTTTCAACGCTCTAAAATTATATGTAAACAATCAAAACACTTTGTAAACTATATTTATTAACTCACTTCTTCAGACGTAATTAATTTAAATGAATTTGTATATGAATAAATAAACAAGATATAAATTGTAAGTTCATGGTATTCTTTGTAGACTGTCCATTTATCAATCCGTAACAAAGTTAACGTCCTTATATATCTTTTGAATTACAAGTATTAGATAAATGAGATTTTGTCCACAGGGGTGGGGTGCTTACCTCGATCTACATTTCATGTATGAGTGACACAGATTTAAGCTTTTGTTCAAGTCAAGATCTGAGATACTAGAACAGTGAATGCGTCTTGGATAGTCATGAGGTTCATGATAATAAAAAGGTCACTTCGACCCACATTTTATGCATAAATTACTCAGGAAAATTAGAGTTGAAGTCAAGATCTGATATATTCTATAGCAGGTAGAGGAAACGTCTTTGTCAGTGGAAGCATGTTGAAATGTCACAAGGATCTTTATAGAAATTATGTCACCTAAACCTATATTTCATGCATGAGTAACCCATGTTTAAGTTTGTCCATGGTTTGCAATACAAATATGCATCTTCAGGGGTGGTTGCAGCTGTTGATTGTTAAGTAGTCCGAAACAGACTTATTCAAACAAAAAAGAAATTCGCGAGAGATAAGCTGTCGTTCCTGACTTGTCACTTCTATTTTTTTATATTTCACATGTTTCCAAGCCTCATATGCAGAATTCAAATTTACAGTAACTTCGGTATTTAGTCATTTGTTACCATTGGGTCGATGCCCTGCTGTTGGACTGTTAGTCCCCAAGGGTATTCACCAGCCCAGTAGTCAGTACTTCGGTGCTGACCCGAAAGCCGATTCTATTGAAACCTTAAAATATCTAAATTTTTGTAAATTTTGTTGAAAACTAAGGAGTATCTCCCTCATGCAAAGCTCTGTCCTTAGCTGATTTTGGTTTTACATTTAGATCATATTGTTTATTTGTCCTCTTTCAGTTTTAAACATCTTTGGGTTTATGGTCATCCAAACGTTTAGATTTTATATGCACTGAAGAGACATAAGTTGTCGAAATGCGCATATGCAGAATTCAAATTTACAGTAACTTCGGTATTTAGTCATTTATTATTTAAATATGTTAAAAACTGCTATTTAGAATAATAATAATAAAAAAAAAACAACAACAAAAAACGTGAAAACTGGTGCACAACATCGTTTAAAAATAAACAATAAAAATTGACGGGTGTTCCATGGAACAGTTGTGTCGCCTGCAATAGAGAAGAGCCATTTTTGGTACAGTGAAGTAAAACATATCCTGCAAATTTGTTTAGAATATCAATTATATTTTTGAAGGACTTATTAAGATTATCAAACTGAATAAACAAAAGAGCTATGTTGGCTGGCGAACCTTTAAAATCTGTACAAACAAAATTTAAAGTATGATGTGCATGACCAGATCTGATAAACAACATATACTGAAAGTTTAGTTGGAATCTGACTTATAGTTATGATGGAGTTGTGATTTAACAAACCAGATTAACAAATGAGTTATTCCGTAAACCTCTTAAATCTAAAAAAAAACCTAAATTCTTAGTATCAAGTGCATAACTACATCAAGCGAACGACATATCCTGATCGTTTGGTTAAAAATCGGACCAGCAATTTTGAAGGAGTTGCGCATATATACAAAAAAACGACAGACGATACAGGGCGACCAGGACGAGAACGTAAGACGACGGATATAGTAATCCCTATGTGTCGACTCTGCTAACAACAGGCGACACAAAAAACAGGTGGCTGCATCGCTCACCTGGGCCATGGCTGATAAGAACAGTCAATACAACCTCTATATGTTAAAGAGTCTCATTTTCAGACTATGTTAAGAAACGTTTATGTTAGGATCCAATGTTAAATTATTTTCCCTACTGGCCGCCATCTTGAATAATGAGCGGATTCGCACTTCTGCAGGACACAATTTAAAATTGAAATAGTTGTTAAGTTCATCTCAAACTGGCATAAATGGTTTTAGAAGAGATTATGGTTGATAGCAGTACAATATTTAGTTCTGTTCCCCAAAAGTGTCCATCTTGAATAATGATGTAGACCTGCAGGACACAAAGTTTGAAGGGAACTGTCTATGATACATTGTGAATAAGTTTGGTTCTAACTAGTTGTTTCCGTTGAAAAGATCTTTGAATTTGCTTTCCACAGAGTTCAATGTTAAATAATGGCGGTCATGTTGGATGACAATACTCAAGTGGGGATCTGGAATTCATAAGAATATTTCATGCAAAATGTTGTTCCAATCCATTCAGTTGATCTCTAGAAAAGGTTCTTCAAAGAAAAAGATTGACGGAGAGAAGACGGTGGCAAGGTAAGCTTAAAAAGAGAAAGATGTAACCATGCTGTTTGTTGTAAACGACACAAACTTATCAAGGTTACGTTAAAACTGCTGTCATCGTTCATCAACGAAAACTTACCCCCATTTTGTTATTTTTGTTATATATTTAACTAGTGGCTCAGAAACTGAGGCTCTATCTATCGGTCAGCTGACAAAATGCTAAATAGCAGGTTTTTGATGCTCTGCGCTGGTGGCCATGTCTTTTGTCAAATGGAAACGAAATGAGCAATCATTGAAAAGGTCCTTCCGTACATCATTCCAGTAGTTAAGAAAAATTTGGTTCAGTAGCTTCATAGCTGATGATGTAACCTACGGGTACAATGTTAACCTTTTTCTGTGCAGCTGCCATGTTTTTGTTTTTGTTTTTTTTTATTTTTGCTTTGGTCAGATCGGAACAAAATGAGCAATTATTTCAAGGACCTACCATACAACTTTCCCGTAAAGTTTGGTAGACTGAATTGCTTTGAAATTATTTCAAAGAAGATGAACAAATAGGCCAATGTTATTTTATGATATGGCAGCCATGTTATTTGTTGGATTTGAATGAAATGAACAATTTTCGTAAAGGTCCTACACTATTACAAAACAGGAAAACACCAAAGACCTACAATGGCCAGGAACTACAATCACATGCCAAAATTTACAAGCAAACTGCACCAGAAAAACAATAATGAAAACAAGAGACAAACATAAATAACGATAGGAACCAATTGTAGGGTTAAACCGGTTTATGGGTACCCAAACCTCCCCTTTCTCTATCCCGTTTCCCTATAATATCATAAACATGCGAATAAAACCCAATACAGGTAGACTACTAACTCAATGACCACTATCTTGGAACAGAAAAAGCATAAGACAAAACGTTATTTTGAAAGAAGGGTCATACCAGTACAGTTAAGTAAAATTTGCTTTATTTTTTTCAGCGCAGATGAACATGATATTTTCCTCATAGATTCAAGACCTAATGGCGGCTATTTTTTTGTCACATCATAAAGACATACGCAGTTTCTATTAAGGCCCTTTGTTATTACAATGCAATTTAAATCAATAGTTTCAGAGCAGAGGATGAAAAGATGTTTTTACATAGAGTCCAATGTCAAAGTAAGTTTCATGGTCCTGTTTTTTTTTTGTTGTTGTTGTTGGATCAGAACAAACTGAGCAATCTCCCTGCATCACTCTTGTAAGCTTTTTTAATGACTTTGCAGAAGATGAAAACTCGATTTTTCCATAGGGTCCAATTTTAAACCTCAGTTCCGCGCTGTCAGTTATGTTTTTGTAGGATTGGAACAAAATGAGCAATCTTTGTAACATAAAAATAAGAATACATGTTGCGAGAAAGCTTAATATCATATTAATTAAGCAAAATTCTTCTTTTTTCACCCTCGCAAAGGAGTTAATCCGAAATTTTGGGCCTTTTCTTTCTTGTACATATATTTTTTAGATTTTAGTTTTATTTCATATTTTTATTTTGTTGTTCTCCATGCACGACAGCTATACAAACCTTCTGATTCTGTCTAATCTTTCTAAAAGACCTTTAATACATCATTCCTGTGAAGTTTGATTGAATTAACTTCAGAGAAGAAAAATGTAAAAGTAAACGGACGGACGACGGGCAATAGCTCACACTGACCCTTTGGGTCAAGTAAGCTAAAAACGAGACGGAAAGTGTGTATGTGAGGGAATAATTTGAGAATCTATCATAGGTCTTGTTCATTGTTTGCATATTTTTGGAAATTATTATATTTTCCAGATATAAATTTTACAATTTTGGAAACCGTTGAAATCAGAGAAATAACTGGTGAAACGTCTGAATGAAATTCTTTCATCAAATTATCTCCACATGAAGTGTTTGCCCGACAAACATGAAACCCACTGACACGATATAACTCGACATTTTGAAACCACAAACAAAATTTAAAATCATTCCCGCTGATACATGCAAATAAATATTGGACAAAGAATATTGGCGACCAAACGGACATACTGAAGGACGGACAAGTGAAACTGTATCGATAAGCGCCCTAAATTATACACATTTTAACAACAAATATGAAAATGAAAGGAAATGGGGTAAATGTCAAGGAGACAACATCCCATATCCAGGTTAAAACGACCCAAAACAAAACATCTAGGGGTCACCATATGGTCTTCAAAACAGTGAGGAACCTCACACCATATAGTAAGCCCTAAATGGCCCCGAAAAGGTAAAAAAGTGAATAAATCAATGGAAACAAACCACATCCAATAACCAAAATATCAAGAAACTAAAATTTTATAAGAAGACAAGGACAAGCCATTGCCAACATATTCCTGACTTGGGACAGGCGCAAAAATTGCAGTGGGGTTAAACTCGTTTTCTTGGATCCAAACCCTCCCCAATTGTGGTGAATGGCTAAAAATAAATACACAAAGAGACTCACAGTAAAAATCAAACTAGAAAAAAGTCCAACTTATCAAGACGAGTACCCTTACAATGAAGTACATAAAACATGAAAACAATACACACAGGTACTGTCCGGACAAATGCTCGCAGTTACTGACAGCTAGCTAAGGACATAATTTCCGTTGACTATGATATCAAGCCTTCTTACATATCAAATTTCAATTGAAATACTTCTAAATAGATTTGGTATAACAACATCATCAATTATGAAAGAAGAACATGATATTGGGCAATGCCAAATACTGCCAATATGAAAAATTGTTTAGATTTTGTTATGGTGTAAAGCATTTTGGAGATGATCAATATTTTTGCCAACAAAAACCAGAAGTAAAGATTTAACAACAATGCTGTATTTATATCCTTTATGAATAAGTTTGTTCAACGGATTAATAAGTTTGGAAGGACAAGTTTTGAATTTATGTGCTTTGTAAATGATATTGCCATAGAAGTTTGGATGTGAAATGCCCTGATGTATAAGAGCCCTGCATGTAGAACCAAATTTTCTGAATAAGTCAATGTATCCATTATAAAATTTAGAGAATCTTTTCATCAATTTATGATATCTAAACCCTTGATGCAGAAGTTTTTCAGTGAGACAAAGATTTCGGTCGTTTAAGTCAGAAACATTACTACATACTCGTGCATATCGAACAAGTTGTGAAATGTAGACCCTGTAAGAAGGGGCTAACGGAACATCGCCGTCGAGATGGGGGAAATTGACTATAGGGAATGAGAAATCATCCCTTTTATCATAAACCTTAGTGTTTAACTTTCCTTGATTTATTGATATATCAAGATCAAGAAAAGGAGTATAACTACTGCTGCTATTGGATTTATTTAAAGTAAGTTCTGCAGGATAAATTTCATCTGTAAATTTAGAAAATTCAGGATTATTTAAAGCCAAAATATCGTCCAAATATCTATATTTATTGTTTAATGTATCCACTAAATGCTGTTTAGAAGGGTCTTTTTGAATTTTTGCCATGAATTATGACTCGTAGCAATAAAGAAATAAATCTGCTATGAGAGGTGCACAGTTGGTATCCATAGGAATACCTATTTTATGCTGATAGACTGTATCACCGAAACGAACAAAAATATTATCAAGATGAAAATTTAATGCTTTTATCATATCCTGACAAGTCCAGTTGGTATATTTGTCATGTTTGTCGTCACTGAAAAACGATTTAAATGTATTGCAACAAATGCACGTACATCCTGATTTTTTGAAGGACCATTTGATCAAATTCGAAAATTTCTCTTTAATGAGTGTATGCGGTAATGTAGTATAGAGGTTAGAAAAATCAAAGCTATCGACGGAGGTGTATGCTTCATTAACAGATCGAAGTCTTTCCAAAACGTACTTTGACGCAAGTCTTTATTATTTGACTCATTTTTAATTCAAAGTACAAGTATAATTTCATTTATCAATAAAAAATCGTACATATAATATCAGTTCTTGTGGTATGAAGATGACCAGCGTATTATTTCTACCGGGTGTCAATCTTCAATGTTGAAAATGACCAGCGGGTCAACTTTCAACGTTGAAAAATGTCAATGGAGTCAATTTTCAACGTTGAGAAATGACCAGCGGGTCAATATTCAATGTTGAAAGTTGACCAATCACAACCGGTTTTCAGCATTAAAATGAAGGCAACACGTGGTCCGTATCGCTGAAATTAACAGTTTTGAATATTAAATTGGGTCAGTTTACACCGGATCTATTTCCAGCCCTTGTAATTATGACCAGCTACACTCCTAGATGAAGATCCAGGCTGGTGTAAGCTTCTGCTTGGCGTCTGCATGATAATAATTCCCTATATATAGAATTTTGCGAAATTGTCTGTGTTGAAACATAAGTATTTAATGTTTCAAATTGTGTGATTGAATTGGGGTCACAATTCATTAAAGCAGAGAAACTAAAATTGAAAATTTCAGGTTTTTTCATAGAAATGAGAGGAAAAGTGTGAATATGAGGGAATAATTTGAAAATCTTTGATATATTTTGTCCATAGCTTGCATATTTTTGGAAATCATTATAAAAAGTTTGTTTAATATTTTCACTACTTGTATTACCATTTATCGAATATGTATTTCAAGTACTAGTATGATTATAAGGGATTAGTGTATAGAAAGAGAAATAGACACGCTTGAAAAGTTGCAACGTGAAAGGAGCAGGAATTGTTACCAGATTGACAAAACAATCAAGAGATATCCGTGTATTGTTTGCAAACACAAACGTCTCCCAAATGAGTTTCCATATAGAATTCCTAACCTGAATTTGAGACTGGCACATCCTGTACAAACTTTTAGATTGTTTACACTTCCAGTTTTGTATTTCCTATATGAATATTTTTTTTTTTTGAGTGGTCATTTTTCCACGACGGTCAGTATTCAACGCAAGGGTTTTAAAATTGAAGAAATAAACCTTTTAATCTGACAATTAGTCCGTTGAATATTGAGCTGGTCAAAATTCAACGGCTTTTGGATCAACTTTCAACGTTGAAAAATTGAAAAACGACCAAAAGGTCAGTTTTCAACGGGGTCAAAATTCAACCTTACACCGGCACTACCAAAAACTAGCGATAGGGTTAAACAGGTTTATGGGTACCAAACTTCATCTTCCTCCATCTCGTTTATCTTTAGTATAATAAACATACAAATAAAACCCAAACAGGTATATTTGTAACTCTAGGACCAATCTCTTAAATTTAAGAATAAATAACAAAGTGAAATCTAGCACGATGGGTCTAAAAGTGCTCGCCACTAAACTGGTGGCTAGCTCAAGAAACCTAGTCCATTTGAAAAACATTGTCGAAATTCGAAGTTCCCGTTTCAAGTCGGGAATATGACGGCTTGAATAAATAACAAGATACCGAAGTTATTGTCAATGTATTTTCTGCATATGCGCATTTCGACAACTTATGTCTCATCAGTGCAGATCAAAACCAAAACATTTGGAAGTCCATTTACCAAAAAACATGTTTAAGCTGATAGGGAACAAATAACCGAAAGGATCTAAAGAGAAAAGCCAAAATTCAGCTAAGGACAGAGCTATGCATGAGGGAAATACCCCTTAGTTTTAAACAAAATTTCGTAAAATTTAGATATTGCAATTTCAATACAATCGGTTTTCGGGTCAGCACCGAAGTACTGATTACTGGGTTGGTGAATACCCTCGGGGACTAACAGTCCACCAGCAGAGGCATCGGCCCAGTGGTAATAAATAACAAGATACCGAAGTTACTGTCAATTTATTTTCTGCATATGCGCATTTCTGTTCTGTGTTGGGTTGTGTGTTCTCGATGCTGTCATATGTCTTACGGATTTTCCTTACCGATCGCTCCCTCTAATTGCTTCGGACTTTTTTGTCACTTTTATTATGCAAATTTAAATGGGCCATTATAAACCCTTAAACATTGCCGTTCGTTTGCCAGAAGTTTCAATTTGTTAAATGAAGATGTTTCACAATTGATACCATTACGTATTTCTTTCATGTTTAGCATTTCTTTTGTTTTATGTTTACTCAAAAAAAAAACAACTTTTCACCAGAATGTGAATGGTGTTTTATATTCCCATTAACTGCAATATGTTACCTTGCACAAACAAAGTATTAACAATAAACCACCAATCGATGTGTTGTTCTTTATTCGGTTGAAATATATTAATTGAAACAGTGCATTATGGTAAAACAATATACAACCCATTTGTGTTCTTCAATTTTTATATAGAAACAAAACAACAAAAGAAATAAGACGTTTAATGGTAAAATCTTCAATATTATTTCTCCATCAAAATTGTGACATTTGTATGACGTAGCTGACTGGACTCGGTGTCTGGGAACCAAGCTTTGAAAGTGATTTCATTTCATCAAAAGGGAAACTTCTGAACATGATTACTTGTAAAACGTTAATGATTAATTAGATTTTGAGCGAGTAATTAAATGTTTACAAATCTTTCTATGAATACATATTAACAGTTATACTACTTGAGTAAATATAATTGACATAGTTCGTGCTTAGTCTTGCATTTACATTAGCTCATTTACAGTGTATTGGGTAATCAGTCGTATTTTACTTTGATCTTTAATGTCTTTACAGCAATATTTATTTTATGTAACTGGAGTTAACCATGTTAACCGTTACCTGAAAAGTTCTACAAATTAGTCTGGCAAACACGAGAAATATATTGCATAAACTAATTCATCTAAAACCTATGTTGTACGCTATTAAAACTAGTGAAGGCATTCAACGGAAGCGATGTTCTAGAAAAAATACACAGGCACGAAAACTGAAATAAGCCAAGATAAAAAAAGAAAAACTTCTATACAATCATTATTTCCGACATTTTCTTATGTTACATTCCGACCTACTTTGTATTATTTTTATCTACACTGATAAGACATTACTAATGGCCATTATTGGTTCCAAGCAATCAAAATACCCAAACTGTTTTTTTAAAGAATAAACGCTGAAACATGTCTCATTCATGATCATGTGCAGAAACTAAAATTAGACCCCAGATAACAACAGAAACTTCTATTTATAACATAAATTTGTTGTTTCCTCTACCGGGTTTGACTTTCACTAGCAAATATATTTTGATCTTGTTTGGCCATATTGATCTTATCATCATCTTGACAGGCTTAACACAATTTTGTTAAGACAATGTAAGAGTTTAAGTAGGTTTTCAAGATATTTGATTTCAAGGACGATCAAGACATGTTGAGATAAGTTAAGAATAAACAAGATCTACTTGTTAATTGCATTCAGGGACGATCAAGACGAATTAAGTTTGTTGAGATCAAACAAGATCCCAATTTGATCTTGTTTGATCCGGACAAACTTAACACATCTTAATCGCCCTTGAATGCAGTTATCTTGTTTGATCTTGATAAACTGAACAGGTCTTGATCGTCCTTGGAAGCAACTATCTTGAAATATGACTGAATATCTTACACAGTCTTAACAAAATTGTGTTAAGCTCGTCAAGATCGTGATAAGATCAAAATGGCCGAACAAGATAATTACATATTTGCTAGTGTTTACTACCGGAGTCGACATGTTCAACACGGCGGGTGTTTTATAAGAAGCAGGAGATGACTACCCTTCTGTTGTATATGTTTTTATTTGGTCTGTGTTGTTCATCTGTATGTGCGTCTTCATTTTTATTTTCTGTCCTGTACTCGTATGAGATCCTTGTTCCTTGGTGCTTCCGATATTGTCGTTGTTCCTTTTTTGACTATCGGTTTGGTTCTCACTTACTTTGCAGTTATTTCGGTATACTTATTTGTTACCATAGGTCAAATTCTTGTGCTGGTTGACTGGTGATTCACCAACCTGTGGTCATTACTTCGGTGCTGACCCGGAAGCGAATTGTATGTGGAAACTTGCAATATTTAAATTTTTTTAAATTTTGTTGAAAACTTGGAGTATCTCCTCCATGTAAAGTTTAGCTGATTTTGGTGTTCAATTTAGATTATATTACTTTCTGTTCCCTATTAGGGACCAACCATTTAACTTGAAAAGGGGGGGGTTGGCTATGGTTTTTTTTTTTAAATATTTTGGACCTGATTTTTTTGTGAAAAAAATATTTTGGCTGCCAAAATGATGAAAAAAAAAAATTTCTGAAGGGGGCTTTCTGCCAAAAAAAAATAATGTTAATATTGGAAAAAAAATATTTTGTTGAAACGCGTGAAAAAAAAAATTAAATTTTTTCGCGCAAAGCGCGAAGAAAATTTTCTGTCCAGAAAAACAAACCATAACCCCCCTCCCCCTCAGGTTAAATGGTCGGTCCCTTATTTGTTTAACATCTTCGAGTTTATGGTATTCCAAATCTTTAGATTTTTATCCATACTGAAGAGAAATAAGTTTCGAAATGGCCATATACACAATTATCTACAATAATTTTGGTATTTAATTATTTGCTACAACTTGGTCGATGCCTCTACTTTTGGACTCTTAGTCACCGAGGTTTATTAACCAGCTAAGTAGTCAGATTTTTTGGTGGTGACCAAGCCGACGAAAGCCGATTTTATTAGCAAACTAGTAATATCTTAAATTTTCGTAAATTTTTTTGCAAACTGAGGTGCAAAAAACTATTTTAAGCTAATTTTGATTTTGAATTTTGGTCATATTCGTTATCGTTAGTATATGGTCTTCAAAATGCTTAGATTTTTATCTGCACTGAATATACATTGAATACATCAGTTGTCGAAATGCCCATATGCAGACACTAAAATAAGGGTAATCTCGGTATTTACTTATTATCGTATTAATAAAATTACCTGAAACTTCATGAAGAAGTGTGTTGTATTATCTATCCGTTGTACCTGATTTAGTAGTCCATGGACTTTAAAATTGACGACGATCAGCACCTTTTCTCATTTAAGTGCGAAAGAAACTTTTATCAAAAAGATTTTATCAAGACTTACATAATAATCATTTGCACATGAATCTTTTTCACTGATGACATAAATTGTATGTCTGAATAATTCTCATTTGGTATATCTGCGTTAAATTACAGGTGCTTGTCTTCATAGCAAACTTTGCAGACAGTAACGATTCTTAAAGTAATTATTAAATCTATTTTCAGTTTAATTATCACTGATGACAGGAATTTTTTTCTTCAGATCCGTTCTTATTTTAAATAGATATTATTACATTTAAATGTAACATTTAAGAAATTTAATGACTGCAATTTTATATGTTCAAATGGTCTTTGTCTCATTCATACTGACCCTAGCACTCTTTTTTATAAAATTCATGAATAACAAAGTACCGAAGCTACTGCAGGTGGCAATTTCTACAAATTATGCCTCTTCTGTGTAGATCAAATCAAACAATAAACCGAATTATCTACCATGTTAAGCTACAATATAGCAGTTTTATTTTGTCATTTATATTTCAGATGTTTCTTTTTTGTAAGTATCTGGTTCTAAATAAGCATTTTAATTATATTAGTTGTCGCCGTTTACTTGTTCTGTTTTAATTGCTACAAATGTCGAGTGGTCACAGAAAGAAGTTTGACATAAAGATTAATTGATTTTCTTGTTAGCTTGCCCGAAAACCGAATTCAATTTAAAATTTCCAATTTCTAAATTTGTGTTAATTTTTGTTCAAAACTAAGGAGTATATCTCTCGCGTATATTTTATTCTGTCATTTAGATATCCTATTTATTTGGTTCATGTCAGCTTGTACACATCCATCGGTTGCTAGTTTTCTAAACGTTTTGGTTTTATCTGCGTGGAAAGCTCTGTCCTAGGCTTATTTTAGTCTGTCATTTAGATATCCTATTTATTTGGTTCATGTCAGCTTGTACACATCCATCGGTTGCTAGTTTTCTAAACGTTTTGGTTTTATCTGCGCTGAAAAGACAAATTGCAGAAATAGTTATCAGTAGAAACTAAATTTCTAGTAACGTTTGAACTGAGCTATTTGTCTGATAAACCAGAAGTCAAACAGTTTCGACTTTTGTACCAACATATCATAAAATCTGAATCATTTGACGATAGAATGATCAAATAAATGGGGATTATAACAATTTACAAGACAGAGCCAAAGTGAAAAAAAAGACTCAGATGGAAACCACCGGAAAAAATTGTCGCGAACAATAGTCCCGACTTGTACAGGCATTTCAAAAAAAGGGAATGGTGGGTTAAACCGATTTTGTGGCATGCCAAATCTTTTTTACCATTGCGTTAGAATACATTATTCTTCCTTTACTTTGAAGTCGGAATAATAGTCCATGGATGTGCCAATCCCATTTAAATGCGCCTCGACCATACTTGTATAAAAATTTCAATATATTTTCTTCTTCCTTTTACTCTTCCGATAGGAGGACTTGTTTTTCAACAGACTCAGAAATCCAATGGGTACAAAATTGTGACTTGTTGAATCGATTTACCTGTTAAATCTTGTGATAAGTAAAGAGGGGTTATGGAGTAAATGCATATAAGAAAAGGTCTCTACAAATACATGGTAAAACCAAGGGATGACACTGAATTCATCATTCTTCGTAGGGCCACTTCAAAATAAAGATAGCCCAATCTTTTAGCATCCGTCATATAGATGATATTTTGTCACTTAACAACCGTTGCTTTGCTGATTTTCTCCATTTGATCTGCTCGATATCAAGGATTCTACTGACACATCAACATTAGCCTCATTCCTTGATCTTCCTCTTGAAATAGACAACAGAGTTAGAGTACAAACGAAGTAGTATGACAAACGCGATGACTGCACTTTCCCGATAGTCAACTACCATTTTCCTCATAGCAACATTCCAACTGCGCCGGCATATGCAGTTAACATTGTCCAACTCATTTTTTGGGGAGATCCAGCGTTATTACCGGACTGACTACCACTGACTGTGACAAAACCGGACTTTTCACTGGCAGTGTGACGCATGCAGAGCAGATCATGCTTACCCTTCCGGAGCACCTGATGATACTTCAGTTTCGGTAAGGGTTCACACTGCTAGTGCTTTAGTTATGTGGCATTCTTGTTTATTTTTGTTTATTTGTTCTGTCTTTGTCGTACTGTCTCGATTCGTGTTGATTATGAATTGCCGTAATTTTGGGTTTATGATTTTAGAATTCCTCCTTTCCTCTTTCTTTCTTCGGTATTCGTTTGCCGATTTGATTTATGATGTTTCAACAACAAACTTCAAACCTCCATTTTCAAGTGGCCATATACAGCTCTTAAATTACACTGTATAGATAGAATATAAATTTAAATCAGAAACAGTATAAGATAGAAAACTATTGAACTTTTTTTATTCAATTTGTTTTAAGAAAGCTTTAGATTTAATCAACTTGATAGTACATTAGTGCTGCACTTTAATTATATAAGGTTTGTAGAAACACATTATACGTCTGAATAACTTTTATCAAGTTTTAACTAAACATGAAATGATAAATTGGATTTCTTCGTACATTTGGAACAAATTGATGTTTGGAAGAAAAAATATTAAATTTTGAAAGGGTATTAAAATGCAGAAACATGTTTCAAATAAGTTTGTAAAGGGCTGTTCGCTTGAAAAATTTTATAAAACAAAACCAATTATTATGTCGTTATTGGAAACTTGATTGAAAAAGTAGTGTGTCCATTGTTCTTAGCTCTGTACAAGTTCTGAGCTTATTTTGATATACTTTTAACACTTTTCTGTAAATTATCCTTTATCTATTCTTTACGATATAGAGTTGTTCAATAAATTTTACGGCACTAGTTCTTAATTTTGTTATATATTGAATATATTTGGTTAAAATAATGGCAGTACAGCAGCATGTGAAATAAAAATCGGCAAACGCATTGCACGAATATAACCTTGTACAAGCCCCAAATAACCCACGTGGCTGCGTTGATTTATACATCATCAAAGGGTACAATCATTTTTCGCGCGGAAACACTCTTATAAAAAGAAGGGAAACGGGGAATGTGTCAAAGAGACAACGACCCAAAGTGGAGTGATAACAACTCAAAGCCACCATAAGATTTTCAATGAACGGCGAGGAAACCCCACACCCAACGACAGGTCGGAGTCGGCCCCTAAATAAAGAGTAATTAAGTTCAGTTAAATAAATACCAAAAAGTAAACTAAGTAGACAAGTATTCAATGAAACATTCACCGTTTACAAAAACTCGTACACAGAAGACAATTCGTTTGAAAGGGACCTGTTAAAAGCAACGACCGTAGAATACCAAAGGAACAAAGGAAGTGATGATTACAAAAATCGAAGTCCAAAGACATGGCAAAAACGGCAACAGAGAAAAACAAAGACAAAACAAAGACGTGAGACAGCTACAATAGACGGAAATAAAAAAAAGAACGACATTTAGAACTAAGGCACTCGTATTGTGAAAAAGCTGTTATGTGTCCTGTACATAAAATTCGTGATGATGATCCTATATTCAAAGCAAGATGTCCTGGATTTCTTTAATAAGGATAAAATATTGAAATAAGACTCAATCGAATGTTCTTTTTCCAAGAATTTATTATTGATTGCACCAATACAGACGCACAGACAAATATTTCCATAGCAAATACAAGGAAGCAGAAAACTAGTGACTCTTTTTACAGCATCCAGACAATTTTGGTTATCAGAACCAGAACTTTAATTAACTTTATGTAAAGTGATTTTAATTGTCAACACATAAATAATATGTATAATCTTTGAGGGATATGGAGTAAATGCACATGAGACAAAGTTTACAGATACGTGGTAAAAACGAGCAATGCAACAATGACAGGATATGTACAAAATACATAAATTCTGTATGTATAGAATGGATCTCATTTCAATGTTATATCACAAAAAACGATGTTACTGTTAATTTATTATCTGCATACACGCATTTCGACAACTCATGTCTCATCAGTGCAGATAAAACCAAAACATTTGGGCCCACAAACCGATAAAGTGTAAAAGCTGATATAGAACAAATGACCAAAATGATCTAAATAGAAAAGCAAACATTCAGCCAAGGACAGAGCCATGCATGAGGGAGATACATGTACTCCTTATTTCTAAACAAAATGTTTTAAAATTCAGTTTTCAAGTTTCAATAAAATTGGTTTTTGGGTCAGCACCGAAGTACTGACTACTGGGTTGGTTAATACCTTTGGGGCTAAAATATAATGACATCTGTATGGTATGAGAGATTATGAGAGATAACACTTTTACATTAATTGGTCTGCTTTTCGTTTGCCATTTCGACATTTTTTTATCCGAGTGCAGATAAAAATCAAAAATATCAAAACCTGAATGAGTTGGCAGAGCATGGGCAGAATTCAAAGTAATTTTTGAAACCGACCAATTCATTGTTTATCTTTATTTCCTTTTTTCTAGTTTGAGTAGGATTTTTTTTATTAAAAAAAGAACGAACAATAACATCAAGCATTCAGAAGGGAACCTGTAAATTTGCAAGATAATATTACTTATTGAGTGGAATTATCCTTTTTATTTATGAGTGTTGGACCTTTCTATTATATCTATCTCGAAATTTTATTCCCATTCAAATTAATATACGGAGAATGTTCATAAAAGGAAATGTAAATTCGCAATATTAGTTGATCTACTCGTATTTATTTAAATGTATCTCAAATCAACATTATTCTGGTTGTAAAGTTTCAATCAAATTTGTCCACTTTATGAAAACGTCCAATAGCTCATTTTCATGGTATTGTTAGACTACTTCCTTACAAGGCACCAAATTAAATTAAGTATTCGTCCATATAATATAATTAGGGGTACGAGTGGATTGAACCAGTATAATATTGTTTGTGACTGTAATTTTCTGTCATGTTAAACGATTAGATTTCTTTTTAGTGGTGATTTTCATTAACATTTAAACTTGATTACCCTTTTTCTTCTTTGAGTAGAAATTTTAAGATATTGAAAAATATAAGAAGCGAAGGAATTACGCTGATTCTATTGTAAATAAAATTTATTTGAAAGATGATTTGTTGAGGCCAAGGCTTCACTTAACCAACTTCATCCTCTGATTTACAACAAGGCAACATAATTCATGCAGTATACTGGAAAAAATCTACTGATACCAAGACAGCTGAGGCATTGTCCATTTCAATTTAGATCTTATTAGATATTTGCTCTCTATAAGTTTTTTACTGTCGTTGTTTTAAACATCTTTGAGTTAATTGTCTTCCAAATGTTTAGATTTTATCTGCACTGAAGAGACATAAGATGTCGAAAAGCCCATGTGCAGAATCAAAATTAAAAGTAAATTCGGTATTTAGTTATTTCAATTGTAATGAAATCTACCAAAAAAAAATATTAAACAATCAATAAAAATGTCCAGTGGTTACAAGAAAATAAAATAATAAATCAATTAACAACGTTTACTTAGATAACACTAAAGATAATCTTTCGCAAACATGTCAATCTAAAATAAAAAGACTTAAAAGTGAGGTAAAATTATGTACTACGCTTCCATATTTCCTATAGCTTAGTTAGTTTTAAACTTGATGAGTCAGTTTTCACTTGAAACAGATGATGTTCACATTTAGAGTCCATTACCATGATTACCAAACAAAAAAAATATTGCAGTTAAAAAAATAATGATAATAATAGAACGATTATGTTTCTATCATGATGATGCATATTATGTAAAGATAATATGTAAAGATAATACATAGTTGTTTGACATTACGTAAATTTTCCAAATTTGCTTCTGCATGAGTTTTGAAATTTTATATTTTGAGCATCAACAAACATATCAAAGTACTACGCTTTTTCATACTGGACTAACATTTATTGAGAACATTTTTTAAACTGACTGTCTGCTCTGGTTATGCAACAAACATATTTTAAGAATGTGATAAACAGTCTATCAAATCATTAGACACCTTGAATCTGCTAACATCACAACTATATATCTATTCCCACTCAATTTAACTGATGTGATCTAACAAGTTCCTGTCTTCCTCCATGGTATATCATTCATTTTCTAAAGTGTTAATAATAAAATGAATGCCGTCTCACTGCTGTCCGGACTAATTTGTAAGATTGATGTCTTCTCAAACAGCTTAAATTCAGATTTAAGTAATGAGCTGACACAGGGTTTTTTAGTCAAATCTATATGTAGCTAACGGTTATCAAGTTCTGTATATTCATTTAGACAATTTTAAAAAGACATTTTTATAATTGTACGAAGATATTTAAGAGTCAATTTAAATCATCAAGAAAAGCTAAATATATGAAAATCGTATCTGGGGTTAAAATGGGGAAGACTGAACAAATTTTCTTTTAATGTAGAATAGTTCATTTGTGTAATTGATGCTTATGATCATTTAATATTCAACTTCAACAGTTGGTATCAGCTACTTTTTCTTTCGGGTTTGGTCTTCCAATGTTTTTTTATTTGATATCCATTGAAGCTCTATCATTGTTAATACTATGTCAACTTTTATACATCTTTCGGTTTATG